>CBVK0103790984.1:0-25285 GCA_900067695.1 Picea abies | reverse complement strand
TGTATTGTGAAGATTATGCTGGATATTTTACTGTTATTCTGTTATTTCTAGCATTTCGTTTCTGTTCTGCATATTTTATATATCTGGTATCTTGCACTTTGGAGGGTAAATATTCACTAATCTCTTGCACACGATCTCATGTTTAACCCTTGTGTGAGAGGGGGATCCCAACTATGCTTATACAAACAATTGGATTTACCACTCCCTAGCACAATATTCTATGTTTTTCTAATGGATTTCGAAAGTTATCCTCACAACCTATTCCAAGTCCCTACACTTTAATCTAATGTAGGTTTGCTACTGGATAATATAAAAGTTTCTGATCAATTTTATAAGCGCTTCATTTTAGGTTTTTTTTTACTCAAGGGTGCGAAAGTGAAACTTATGTTGTTTTAGACTCGACTCCAAAAGAATGAAGAATAATAAGATGCAAATATTTTCTTCAATTATTCCTACATATGGGATGGAGAATAGGTTATACTTTTTTCAAAAACACCCAATTCCAAAATGAAATTTTCTAAATGCAATCTACTACACTACCCAAAATCAATAACACAATTATCCTCTTTATTTGATTTTAAAAGAAATCAAATGAAAACCCTTTAATGCTTCATTACTTTCAATCAAAATCAAAGTGTCAGATGTAGATACAAAAGACACGAAGAAAAGAGATTTCAAACAAAGAATTCACTCAAAGGATAACGAGAACTAAAAGCAACAAGTATGATAACTCGTTCAATCAAGAAATCAAAGATGCAAAAGAGAAATAAGATAAACACTCATGAAAATCCTCAAGCAAAGAGCATGAAGAAACATAAATCAAGCTAGGTTGTCATAAGAGTCTTAATCATCCCAAAAAGTGAGATGTTTCAAATAAATATAGTAAGGATTAATACCAAGCAACCTTTGAAAACCTTAGTTTATGAACAATCCTAAATAGTAAAGCAATCTGAAATATTTACGAGACGAAGATTAGATAAAACTCAAAAGGAAAAAAGAACCAAAGGATCATGTTAACCCAAGGGGATCACAACTAAGAGAAAATTTCAAACTCAAAGGATAAAAAAAAATGAATGATAAATGGCCAAATCTTAGCAAAACAAATTCAAGGGTATTAAAAGGTCTCTGAGTAAAAATCCCCTTAGGATTAGACTGAGAAAAAGTGAGCAGAAAGAGGCAAAAAAACCCAGAAAAAGAGATGAATGCTCATTTTTCCAAAGGGACAGAGTGCTACAGTGCTCTGGTATAAAATACAGGGGAGAATTGATCCTATATCATCTCTCTGGTGTTCATAGTAGAGGATCCCTTCTCTTCCTAAAAAATAAAAAAAAGGCTAAAAACTCAGAAAACTTTTCCAAAGACTCTGTGAAATATTCAATGAAGAAGACAGAAAGAAAAGTAGATCAGAAACAAACAAAAAATAAGATATAAAGGTGGGAAAAATCTCAAATTATCCAAGTAAAGACAATTCAATGTCCTTCCCCAGTGGATTCATCAATTTTTGTTATGAAAATATTCCCCTGTGGGCAAGTGAACTTTCCCTTGGAGTACAGACCCATCTACCAAGGCATAAAACTACCTTTGGACACTACCATTCCTATAGATTAATTTTATCCATTGAAAAAGAGAGGAGGGGAAGTATGATGTACCTCACTTATGAAATTTTTCCAAGATTCTCCAATCCGCGAGTTCCAAACAGTGCCTACAATGGACAACAAGAAACAAATGACTATCTCCTACTCTAATGGATTAGATAAAATCAATCGATATATTAAGATTAAGATTAAGAACATGTAAAAACATACTATAAGGAAATATGTCAAGTATATTAATGAGAAATTCAAAAGGAAACTTACAATCTTCAGATGATGTTGTAGTAGCCTCTCCAAGTCCTCTTTGTCCAACCCTTGCTTGAAATATCCACAATCAAAATAACAATGTTTTTATAGTTTTTTCCTCTTTTGTTCACCATGAAATTGCCTCCATTTATAGGCTTTGAGAGGCTCAACCACCTTAGGTATATTTGGAATTAGTTGAGGATATGGCTCCAATAGTTGTGATATCTCCCTTAGATGCATCCTAAGAGTTAGATTCAAGCCAAACCAACTCAATCCATCCATAGCTGTCTTTAGAAGAAAATGAGATTTCTTCCAAGATTTCCTCAACCAACTTGGTGCTCCCTTATAATGGGCAAAAAAGTGCTACAACGCCCCCTATGAGATGGACAAAGAGTGCTAACACTCCCTTTATATGAGAAGGGGAGTGTTGATCTTCCCAAAAGTTGCCAAGATGAGCAATTCCCATAGAAAAAAATTTGATTTGACTGTCAGATGATGGATATTCTTCTTATGACATGTTTTAGGGGTTGTATCAAATGTTTTCATGGTGTCGTTTGGGATGCGACACTTATGGAAAGAGAATACGAAACTTGCGACAAAAATGTGACATTTATGACACTTGTGACAATGAGAATGTAACATTGTCAAAGTGAGGAATGTTGATGTGTAACAATTCTCTCCTTCATTGTATTATATATATTTGACTAATTCTGGTGAACCAAAATATTATGAAGAGGCAATAGAGGTAGACACTAAAAAGAAGTCAGAGTAAGGCATGAAAGAGGAAATGGATTCCCTAGTAAATAACCAGAATTGGGATTTGGTTTAGTTGCCTGTAGGAAAAAGAGCATTGCAGAATAAATGGGTTTGCAAGTTTAAGGAAGAAGATGGAGGAAAAAAGTAGTACAAGGCTAGACTTGTTGTAAGGGGGTTTTCACAAAAGAAAGGTATAGATTTTGATGAAATATTTTCTCCTGTTGTTAATATGACTTCAATTAGAACTATTTTAAGTCTTGTGGTAGTAGAAGATTTGCATCTTGAATAATTAGATGTAAAATCAAGTTTTCTCCATGGGGATTTGGAGGAAGAGATTTATATGCAGCAACCACAGGGGTATGAGGTCAAAGGGAAAGAAACTTTGGTATGTAGGTTGAAGAATATCTTGTATTCCCTAAAGAAAGATCCAAGGCAGTGGTATTTGAAGTTTTATAGGTTTATGATAGAACACATTTATAGTAGATTTCATTTTGATCACTATGTTTATCTTAAAAAGATAGAAAATGAAAGATATATTATCTTTCTATTGTATGTAGATGACATGTTTGTTGCAGGGTCTAATATGCAGGATATAAATATTCTCAAGAAGAAATTAGCTAATTCATTTGTGATGAAGGATTTGGGTGCTGGAAAGAAAATCCTTGGTATGAGAATAACAAGAGACAGGAAAAATCGCAAATTGATATTGTCTCGGGGTGGGTACATAGAGAAGGTGTTGGAGAGGTTTAGAATGTAGAATGCAAAACCAGTTAGTACACCTTTGGCCATCCATTTCAAATTAACTAATGAAATGTGTCCCAAGACACAAGAGGATATAGAATACATGTCCAGGGTCCCTTATTCATCAACAATTGGCAGCTTGATGTATGTGATGGTTTTCACAAGACCAGATATTGCACATGCAGTGGGAGTTGTGAGTAGGTAAATGAAAAATCTAGGTAAATAAAAATGGGAGGCAATAAAGTGGATTCTCAGGTATTTGAGAGGTACTTATACTCATGCATTATGTTTTGGAGGTCCAGACATTATTCTATAGGTATATGCCGATTCAGATATTGTGGGTTATAAATATAGCATGAAGAGCACCACATGGTATGTTTTTACTATAGGTGAAACAACAATAAGTTGAATTTCGAAACTGCAAAAGGTTGTTTCACTTTCAACAACAAAAGCAAAGTATGTTGTTGCTACAGAGGCTAGTAAAGAGATGATTTGCTTACAAAGGTTTATGGAGGAATCAGGAAATAAGAAGGAGAATAGCAGGTTGTACTATGACATCGATATTTCCATTCATCTTGCAAATAACTCATCCTTATATTTAAATACTAAGAATATACAACTCAGGTACCATTTCATACGATCCATCTTGGAATATGGACATTTGAAGTTGGAAAATATACACACTAGCTAGAATCATGAAGACATGTTAACAAAGGGAGTAACCAGGGAGAAAATAAGTTCCTTCTCAGTTTCAGTTGGTCTTCAAGCATGAAGGTGAAGATGAGAAATTTTGCAAGTCCAAGAATTATCATATTCCAGTAGATACATCAGCGGTGGAGTTGTTGAGATTATTCTCCAAGTGGGAGATTGTTGGTTGTGGAGCCTGATTATCTTCTTGTTTCATAGGTCTTTGTTTTTAGCCATGTTTATACCCCATGAAGAGTGTACACCCCTCCATGAGGGGGGGTTGCAGGGGGGATTTCCCCCTCTACAGGGTTCGGGGGTGAAGTCCTTACAGGAAAAATTACCTTATAAATGTATATTGTAATTTCATAGTAAATCTAGACCGTTTATTATAAGGTCAATGATATGACAATAGAGGTTATGTTAGGGTTTTTTTTCCCTAGAAGGAAACCCTCTTTTATGAGGGAATTATATTGCGGCTATGCATTATTGCGTATATTGTATTTTGAGAGAGGAGATTGAGAGAGAAAGAAGACAAAGTTACAACGAGTGTGTTGTAGGTTGTATCCCTTCATTTTATGGATAATAAAAAGGAAGGACCTGGAAGTTTCTCTGGTGGACATAGCCCACATTGGGTGAAACACGTATATCTATGTCTTTATTATATTGTGTATCTTCTGTGTTTTATTTCTGCATTTTTTTTTATTTTATTGCTTTGCGATCTTGTTTTTCTAACATATGCAGTTGATCATGGAGTGATTAAATACATTCCAGGTTGATCTAAAAAAATGGCACACCATGGTATGGTTATTTAAAAAAAAAATACTTCAGTGCGCTACTTAAACACTGATGCACTGGTGCATCTAATAATAGAGTGCACCATAACAGGGTTAAATAAAAATAATTCACTGGTCGTAAAATTCTTTTTTACCCTTTTCAGTGTTCTAGAGCTCTCAAGCACCGGTGCAACTTTTTCCTCTCTGAAGTGCCTTATTGTAGGTGCTTTTCTTTCTTTCCTTCCTTCCATCCATTTCTTAGTGCATGGCTTTTGAATTTTTCCAAACCGTGGGAAAATTTGTTTTTTGGGACTACGTGGAAATCATGCCTCCTCGACGAGGAAATGTACAGGTAATGTATTTATTTCTTTATAACTTAAACTTTTAGCGGATAAAAATTCAAAAATCCATTAAAATTCCACTATTTTTAATTTTTTTTTCTTTTGCGTGGAGCATTCGTGTTGTTCATCTCACACCACAAACAATGTACCCTGAAAATTTACAGGGTGCACCAAAACACCATGCATAAATTTTTTTCGGTGGTGCGTTTGTAAACTCTAACGCACTGGTGTGTAATACTCTAACGCACTGGTGTGTAATTCTACTGACACACCACCTAAAATAATACAGTTGATTTTTTGCGGTGCATCGAAATAATGTTAACACACCGGGGCATTACATTAAATGATGCACCACATAAATCATATATATTATTTTATGCAGTGAGTTAGTAAACTTACGCATCTATGCATTAATGATTACCCAACACACCACCGTAAAAAATTAGAGCCTAAATTCCAAAGTACCGTAATTATCAATTTTAAAAAAAATATTGGTGTGGTGCATTGTCTTTCCTGTAATGCACTGGTTCATGTTGGGAAAGGCTATGTACCGCAATAAAAAAAAATTTAAGAAATAGTTTTACGGTGCTTTATGATTTTAAGTTTTTATTATTTTACATGGTGCATTGATTAACCTTGATGCATGGGTGTGGTAAAGTTATACAACACACCGCATAAGATAATATAATTTTTTTTATACGATTTGTTATGTAACATTTGCACACCATAGACTGTGCTCACAAGTAAGATACGCACCGTGGGCGGTGCTTGACTGTTTTTTGGGCACTTCGATGATGAAATTTACTTATTTTTTGAAGAAATTTATTTTGCATATTTATAAATAAATTTCTCATTTAATAATTTTTTATTTTTATGTTTTATGTATGAGGATGATTTATTTTATATGTTAATAATGCAGAGATGTTAGCATAAATATAAGTAGTAGCATCAGGAGAAGAGAGTTGACCTGTACAATGTTGTACATGAGTGGGAGGCGAGGGAGAGGGAAAGGGATTTGTACCCTCACCCTATTACTACAACAACCCAAGTCCTATTGAGGAATGTAGGCCTCCTTAAGTACTATGAGGAGGATACATCATTGAAGGGGCACTCTGGGTTCTTGGTGCAGCTGATCCCTTGGTGGGTTGTCCATTGACATAATTTTTGTGTCAGTCTTGATCAATGATACCATCCCACTGAGGAGGATATATATTTTATCACTGGGATATCCACGAGAGGGCATGATTTTCCCCATTTCCCTGATGTCCCATTCAATGTTGCAACAAATAGTCAACTCATGTACTCTTAGAGATATATTGGAGTTGATGTACTTTCTCCAATTGATTTTTAGGTGTTTATTGTACAACTACAGGTTAGAAAAACAGGATCACAGAGCAATAAAATAAAATAAAAATGTGGAAATAAAACATAGAAGATACATAATACAATAGAGACATAGATATATGTGGTTCACCTAGTGTGGGCTATGTCCAATAGAGAAATTTCCAAGTCCTTCCTTTTTATTATCCTACAAATGAAGTGATACAACCTACAACACACCCGATGTAACTTCCTCTTCTTTCTCTCATAGTCTCCTCTCTTAGAATACAATATTCACAATGATACATAGCCGCAATACATTTCCTTCATAAAAGAGGGTTTCCTTCTAGGGAAAAAACCCTAACATAACTTCTACCTTCATATTTGCGACTTTATAATGAGCAGTCTAGATTTACTATGAAATTACAATATATGTTTAAAAGGCAATTTTTCCTTTGGGCGCTTCATCCCCGAAACCTCGTCAGGGGACCTTTTTCTCACAGACCCCATAAGGGGGGAAAGTCCCCCTAAAACTCCCCCTTGTGGAGGGGTGTACAGTCTTCTAGTGTGTAAATTATTCAGCGGGTATAAACAGGACTGAAAAAAAAAAACTCTTGAATCAGGAAGATAATCAGGCTCCACAACCAACAATCTCCCACTTGGAGACACAACTCCACCGCTGTTTTATCTGTTGGACTATGATCCTTCTTAGACCTGGAAAATTTCTTATCTTCACTTTCATGCTTGAATACCAACTAAAACTGATAAGGAACTCGATTTCTCCCTGGTTACTCCCTTTGTTAACATGTCTGCAGAATTCTGGCTAGCGTGTATCTTTTCCAACTTCAAATGTCCATCTTCCAAGACGGATCATATGAAATGGTACCTAAGTTGTATATGCTTAGTATTCGAATGGAAGGTTTAGTTCTTTGCAAGACGAATGACACTCTCGCTATCACAGTATAACCTGTTATTCTCTTGCTTCTTTTCCAAGTCCTCCATAAACCTCTTTAACCAAATCATCTCTTTACTAGCCTCTGTAGAAACAACATACTCTGCCTCTATTGTTGAAAGTGCAACAACCTTTTTCAGTTTCAAAATCCAACTTAATGTTGCTCCACATACAGTAAAAACATACCCTATGATGATCCTCTTGCTATATTTATCACCTGCCATATCTGAATCAACATATCCATGTAGAAAAGTGTCTTAACCTCCAAAACATAATGCAATTGTAGCAATACCTTTCAAATACCTGAGAATCCACTTTACTTCCTCCCAATGTTCTTTACCTATATTATTCATGTACCTACTCACAACTCCCACTGCATGTGCAATATCGGGTCTTTTGCAAACCATCACATACATCAAGCTTGAGACATGTATTTTATCTCCTCCTGTGTCTTAGGACACATTTCCTTGGTTAATTTGAAATGGTTTGCCAAAGGTGTACTAACCAGTTTTTCATTCTGCATTCTAAACCTCTCCAACACCTTCTCTATGTACTCACCCTGAGACAATGTCAATTCACAATTTTTCCTATCTCTTGTTATTCTCATACCAAGTATTTTCTTTGTAGCACCCAAATCCTTCATTGCAAATGAATTAACTAATTTCTTCTTGAGCACATTTATACCTTGCATATTAGACCCTACAACAAACATGTCATCTACATACAATGGCAAGATAACATAGCTTCCATTTTCTATCCTTTTAAAATAAACACAGTGATCAAAATGACATCTACTATAACCTTGTTTTGTCATAAATCTATCAAACTTAGAATACCACTACCTTGGATCTTTATTTAGGTCATACAATCTCTTCTTCAAACTACATACCAAATTTTATTTCCCTTTGACCTCATATCCCTATGGCTGTTGCATATAAATATCTTCCTCCAAATCCACATCAGAAAAGTTGTTTTTACATCTAACTGTTCAAGATGAAAATATTCTACTACCACAAGACTTAAAATAGTCCTAATTGAAGTCATTTTAACAACAGGAGAAAATATTTTATCAAAATCTATACCTTTCTTTTGTGGAAACCCCTTTACAACAAGTCTAGTCGTGTACCTCTTTTTTCCTCCATCTTCTTCCTTCAACTTGTAAACCCATTTATTTTGCAATGCTCTTTTTCCTGCAGGAAACTGAACCAAATCCCAAGCATGGTTATTTTCCAAGGAATCCATTTCCTCTCTCATGCCTTTCTCCCACTTTTTTTATTGTCTAACTAAATTTCCTCTTCATAACATTTTGGTTCACAAGAATTAGTCAGCAATAAATAATACAATGAAGGAGAATAACATTTAGGGGGTCTACATAAGTTGGTATATATTATAACAACACTTGTAGGAGTTTGAGGTACATGTTTCTCCTATTGTTGTACATTTTGATTTTCTAGTACCTTTGGAATTTCTTTTTCAGTGATCTCATCAAGCACTGTGTATTCTGGTTATTATTTTTCTTGTTTCTTTCCCTGCAACTGATCGTTGTACATGACCTTCTCATTGAATATGACATATCTACTCTTAATGTTTTTTTGATTTTCATAATCCCATAAGCGATAACCAAAATCATTAACATCGTATCCAATAAATGTACACTTCTTAGATTTTGCCTCAAGATTTGTTCTATTTTCTTTATCAATATGGACAAATGCTTCGCAACCGAAAGTTTTAAAAAATGAACAATTTACCTTTTTACATGTCCATGCCTCCTTTGGAATTCCACCATCCAAATAGCTTGAAAATCCTTTTTTTATTAAGTAAAAAACACTATCTACAACATATTCCATAACTGTAAGGGAAAACCAACATGCAATATCATACTCCTTGCATGCTCCATGATTGTCCTTTTCATCCTTTATGACACATCATTTTCTTGCGGTGTTCCTGGAACTATCTTCTCTCTACGAATCCCATGGTATGAACAATACTCATCAAACTCCTTGCTGCAATATTCATCACCATTTTTTTATCAAAGACACTTCATCCTTTTTCCTATCTCATTCTCAACCAAAGATTTCCATTTCTTAAAAGTATCAACAACATCATATTTTTGTTGAATGCAATAAACCCAAATTTTTCTAGTTGCATAATCAATAAAAGTAACATAATAATGAGAGCCACCAAGAGATGATACCTGAGCTAGTCCCCATACATCTATAAGCACAAGCTCTAACCTTTCACTCTTCTTTTCTTTTCCAACTCTGAGAAATATGAATCTCTTATGTTTTCCATAAACACAATGCTCACAAAAATCTAGATCAATTTGTTTAAGATCTGGCAACAAATTTCTTTTGTGAAGTATCTTCATCCCCTTCTCACCCAATTTTCCAATACCATGATGCCACAATGTTGTATCCACTCCTTTAGAAGCTAAAGAGATAGAAGATTCATTATTACTAGTACATAAATACAAAGTGATTTTTTTCTCTCCTTTTGCTATCACCAATGATCCTTTAGTGACCTTCCCTGCCTTATCTGTAAATATAGATATACAACCTTCACTTTCCAATTTCCCTATTGAAATTAGATTTTTCCCTAGATCTAGAACATGTTTTACCTCTTTCAACAACCATTGGTTTCCATTCCTTTGTTTTATTTTTACCTTTTCCATTCCAAAAATTTTGCATGGTGCATCATCACCCAAATGAACCTATCCAAAATCACCTTGAACATAATGTACAAAATGTTTCCTATGGGGTGTGGAATGAAATGAAGCCCCTGAATCTACTACCCAAGACTCATAAATATTATCTATAGAAAGAATCAAAGAATATTGTAACACATCACATGTTACATTTACTTCCTGATTTTTCTCCTGTTGTCCATCTCTTTGTTTCTTTGGAGCTCTGCAATATTTCTTCTGATGTTTTTTCTTCCCACAATTTCATCACTCTATCTTTTTGAGTCTGGATTTGGATCTACCCTTCCTAGAATTCCCATGGTTATTTGAACCCTTTCCATCAATAACATCTCATTCTTCATCCTTCATGATTGTCAGCTTCTTTGCTATTCCACCATATTGTAGGAATAGGTCCTTCTGATATAAATAATCTTCCATCTGCATCTTCCATAACTAGTAGTTTTGGTCGTTAAATTTCTCAACCCTAAAATTTCCATCTTCTACCATTACTCCCACTCAAACCAAGAACCCTCTTTTCCCATGATTTACCTTTCACTCTGATACCAAATGTTAGAAAAATAGGATCGCGAAGAAATAAAATAAAATAAAATGCATAAATAAAACACAGAAGATACACAATACAATAGAGACACAAATATACGTGGTTCACCCAGTGTGGGCTACGTCCACTAGAGAAATTGCTAGGTCCTTCCTTCTTATTATCCAACAAATGAAGGGATACAACCTATAACACACCCGCTGTAACTTCCTCTTCTTTCTCTCACAATATCCTCTCTTATAATACAATATTTACAATGATACATAGACGCAATAAATTTCCCTCATAAAAGAGGGTTTCCTTCTAGGGAAAAAATCCATAACATAAATTATATCGTCAGATCTGTGACCTTATATTGAAAGGTCGAGATTTACTATGAAATTACAATATACATTTACAAGGAAAAATTTTCTTCGAGGGATTCACCCCCGAACCTTCCAACTGGGGGAATTTCCCCCCTGGACCCTACAGAGGGGGAAAGCACCCACTACAACTCCCCCTCATGGAGGGGTGTACAGTATTCTAGGGTGTAAAGTCTTCATGGGGTATAAACATGGATGAAAACAAAAAACCTATGAATCAAGAATATAATAAGGCTCCACAACCAACACTATAGATCACTTATTTTGGTGTAGAGGAGGTTAGGTGCCTCTCACTATTAGTGACAACCATTGCACACTTTACCAATGATGGGAAATGCATTAGTTGCGTTGTTTTGTATTATGTTGATTCTTTGGTATAAAGGCCACAATGTATTAGATGGTTTTCCATAATCATGTGTGGTGTAAGCACATATTCCATACAACCTAAAACTCCTCTATGTTGCAATAGGTCTTGATACATTGTATACATGTATCCCTTCCCATAATTCCTTCAATCCATATACCAATGGATGTAGGTAGACATCCATATTCTTCACTTATCTTCTACAAGAGACTATAAGAGCCAACATAAGATGTTCATTCTTCATGGACAACCATGGGGGGGTATTTTTATTGATCACTACTATATGCAACATAATAGTTGGTATTTTGGAGGGAATATGGGTTGACGCCATCCATGGCTATGTTGAGTCGTATACTTCGTACTTCATCCTTGAATTTTTTGGGCCATGTATCTTCTATATGGTTCATGGTTATTGAATCTATTAGGAGTCACATAACTCCCGACTCACTTCTATGCGAGGCATGCCATCCCTGTAAAACAAATAATTCTTTTCAATGAAAGAGCCTTTGAATCCTTGGGATTATAGGCATGTGCCTCAATATCTTATGAGGAGGACCATGTGATTTACCCTTTTTATTTGATTTATGGTACCTGTCATTCCCACATTTCAGACATATCTCTTTGTCTACATATTCTCCTCTATATAGAGTACAATCATTCGAACATGCATGATATGATATGTACTCAACACCCAACATTTTCAATATCTTCTTTTCCTCTTCACATCTACTGAGAAAGACATTATCACTTAGAAGAACCTTATCTTTGAATAACTTTCTGTTAGTGGGAAATAGAAATGTACAATGTCATTTAACATTCATAAAATCAATCAATTTTAATGTTGATTGTGTGACAAGATTTCTCAAAATATAAGGGACTTGATGGTTATCTACTCAATATTGATGAGAAACATGCATTTAAAATGCCAAACTTTGATTTCAAGTTGTATAGTAACATTGTTTTCCCCAATTGGATAGACTTTGACTGGATAGCTCCAAAGAGAGGGGTGTTGGAAGCATATTTCATGATTTCGACAAAGGTATCATTGATATGAGCATAATCCCTTAGCTCATCATTCTGGAATGCATCTAACAACATTTTCTCCATGGCATTCAAATCCCATAAATAATCATCCATACCAACCTCTATTTGATTAACTCCATTGCCAACTTGTGAAGAACTACTATTGTTGTAGTCATTCCTAATTAGTGAATATGGACGTAGTGGGAATTGAATAGGTGGTTGATTCAACCATTCTTGGTATGTTTCCTATCTGAGTTCTTCTCTTATTGCAACCTTCTCTCGGTTTAACATTATAATGGGGTTCAATGGAAGATGATAGGTGGGTCACTCATCATCAGAATCCTAATTTCAAAAATAATGAACATTAGTACATCAATGATATTAGTAATCACAATGCAATTGGTTTGTTCAAATTACATTATACCAAACAATTATTACCATCATTGACCTAGGATTGCGGCTAGAAGATGGCATGTTATAATTGGAAGGGTAAAATGATTGCCCATTTTCATCTACCAATTGCTTGCAGTTTGTTGGTCCTGATAAGAGCTTCCAATGTTTTTGAACTAGTGGAATATTTTCTGCATCTAAACTCAATTTGTTGGCACAGGGGTATACCTAGGATTCAGCTCCAAGAGAGCACCAACAAGCCCTAGCTACTGGCCCTTTCAGAAACACCTGCGAGGCAGATGCAGTCTCACCCGAAGCAGCTATGTGGGGGTTTCAGAATAGAGATGTCTACAACCAGAAGGAATGTAAAGTGGGTTGAAAGTGATCGACACACAACAATCTAGTATTCTTTATCTTCCTAGGATCTACTACATAAGATATATCTATCAGATCTAACATAGTAATACAATAGCAGTATACCAATAACAAAGAAGAGAACACCAATCACACATACAACACAAGATATACGTGGTTCACCCTCTCTCTAGGGCTACATCCATAGAACTGTGATTTATAATGTATTAAGATGAAGGATATAGTTCTTGTCTATGCTCTCAGCTAATAGATCTTCTTTCTTTTCCTCTCTGTCTCTTCCCTCTCTACGCACCCAGCTGGAGGATTTATCTTCACACCCAGCAGAAGATCTTATAATATAGAAGGCTCTCCTATTCAACACTTCTCTCTCACTCAATATTACTTACTTGATCACACAATGACAAAGACAACAACAATGATCCTAACATCAATAACCCAATACAGTTCCTTTAGACCTCTATTTATGCATTACAATATCTCATCGACATCCTTAGGTCGAAACCTAGGTGTCACAAACCCTAGATGCCAAAACCCTAGGTGTCTAAAATGCTAGGTCAACTTGACCCACATTTTCAGGGCTTCGCCAGTCTATCTTTCCTTCTTTCTCATGTGGTGCTCCAAAGAATCCAACGGTGCCTTTTTTCTCTTGTTGAGTTGTCCACGATCCTTCTTTCTTTTTGATCTGTCATCCTCGATCTCCTCATTCAATGAATTTCTTCCTTTTACTTTGCTTCATCTTTTTTTCTCTTTTTCTCACTTCGACCTAGTAACAATCACTGTGTCTTCCACGTAGTTCAAATTCTGCCTTTTCTTCCTCGATATTCACTTATTTCAGTAACTAAGGGCCAACAGCCCCCCAACACTCACATGTGACTCATCCCGAGGCACTTCAGATCAGACCTTTCTGTTTTACTTCGACTTCAGACTACATAGTGGAGCCTTTGCTTTCTGCTCTATGCCTCATCTCCTTCCTTCCTTGTGTAGACTATATTTTCTATGTCTGGCACCTAGTTTCAACTACACCTAGTACCTAGAACATTTTCCTTATGCTTTTACTTAGAATTGCGGGGAAGCAGTTTGTCATAATACAATTTCAACCAGCTCCCATTCACTAATACTTCCTTCCATTCTCCCTTCAAAGTCTTCAACTACGCAACTCCTCCTTCTGTAACATAGGTGATCTCATATGGCCCAAGCCAATGCGTTATGAACTTCCCAAGATGTTTTATGAACTTACTGTCATATACCAGTACTAGATCACCTTGTTTAAATGACTTCTTCTTTATGTGCCTGTCATGATAGGCCTTCTCTCTTTCCTTCTGTATCTGCTGATGGAATCCTGCAATAAATATGTCTTCTTCGAGTTCAACCATCTACACGAGCCTCTCTTGAACAATGCCAGCATGATCCATGTCTTTAAAAGAAACAATTATTAGGCTTCGTACCAAATATTCCATTGGGGCAATGACTTCAAGACCATGCACCAACTTAAAAGGGGTTTCCATTGTTAATTTTTTGCAAGTGGTTCTATAGGCCCATAGTACTGTTGGTACCCTTAAATCCCAGTCATCCATGTTCACACTGCAAATCTTCATCAACATTGTCTCCAAGATCTTGTTGAATGCTTCCATTGTCCCATTTTCTTGTGGATGGTAAGGCATGCTTTTCTGATGGTGGATTGCAAATTCCTTAGTCAGGGCTTCAATTGTTTTATTTATGAAATGTGTGCCTTGATAACTCATAAGGATTTTTGGGCATCCAAACATGTTTATGATGTCATCAAATATGAAGCACATAGTTGTAGTTGCACTATAGTCATTAAATGCTCTTGCTTCAGCCCATATGGTCAAGTACTCTGTCACAGTAATTATGTACCTTTCTTCTGTGTGCTTGCTTGGTGGGTTTATAGGTCCCACGAATTCAATGTCCCATTTCTCAAATGATTGTACGTTTAGTTGTGGTCCTAATGGCATTTCATCTCTTCTAGATGGTTTCCCAACTCTTTGGATACATCGCAGGCTTTTTAATAGTCTTTATCATCTCTGTGTAAGGTAGGCTGCCAAAGGCCAGCTCTAATCACATTCTGTGTGGTTTCTTTCCTTGCATAGTGTCCTCCTACGATGCCTTCATGATATTCCACAAGGATCATCGGTAGTTATTCCTCCATAAAACATCTTCTCAATATCTCATCAGGTCCCATCTTGTATAGTTGTCCAACTATAAGTGAAAAGTTTGCAGTGTGCACTACTAGTTATTTCTTCTAGGGATTGTATACTCACTAGGTGCCATTCTTGTTGATAGTAACTGGACTATTTCTATGAATTGGTCATCAATATTTCTAATGGTCAACAACTGTGCATCCGACAGTGTATCCTCCAAACTAGTTCACTCTTCTTGTTGTGGGTGGGAAATCCCTCCTACAGACTAGCATTAAGGGTTTTATCATGCATGAAGAAATGACCTAAAGTCTCCTACTTCTTACCAACATCCCAGTCATAAACCTCATTACTCATATGCAAATACAAGGTTAAAGAGATCAAGTTACTGTACCTTAGTTTCCGTGTTTGATGTCGATCCCTTTAACGTTTGATCACTCCTTGACTGTAACTCTCGTCCCAACACTTACCTGTATTCATAAAAGACAAACAAAGAAATCCACATGCATATTATCTATAAACTAATGGGTTAGATATTCTATCAAAATATAATCAAATTTAAATATTGACAATATGATATGGCGGGATGGGAAAAGTACTTCTTTTATTAATTTCACAAGAGTAACCTTACAATAGTGAGATCGGCCACTGCTCCTCAAATATGGTCCTGGAATCCTCTTCAACTATGCTCCAACTGCTTCTTTATATGCTTCTCTTCACACAATAGTTACAAAAGTTTGGGGCAAGGGGAATGCTAAATCGGGTATAATTTCTTTACTATGATTTTCCTCCTTTCAAATGGGACCCCTACCCCTTATTTTATAGGCTAGAAAGGGATATGTATTTGGTTGAGTGACCCGTTATTGGTGGTCAAACAGTTTAGTTAAGTTACCCAAAATTTTGTGTTCCATCTACAACTTTTCATTTTTCATGCTTTTTAGGTATACGTGGGCTGTAGTGGGTCAACCAACATACACACGCGTGCAGTAGTGGAGTAGGGCACGTATTCCTTCAAAAAGGGTGTTTTTAAGAAGATGTTCAGTAGTGGCTTTGGAAAATAAGGAAAATGAGATGGACTGATTCTAGGTAAGCATGTCTGGTGCAATTTAGGGTTATAACAGATTCCCCCTAATGTGTGAGGTCAGAAGATCATCTAATGGCCGAAATACATTATCAATGTTCACCAACATACCAAACAAGTGAGCCCAGGGACCAAAATTCAGAAGGTGCCATCTACAAAATAACAATTGTCTCACCGATGTGGGCATACCCATGCTCGAAATGAAATAAAATCACAGCTACCAATAAACTACACTGTAGATCCATGTCATATAACTATATAAAGCGTAGCCACGAGCAATACACATCAGATCTACATCTCGAAATAAAAAAGATATACATGTATAGTATCCATCTTCAAGAAGCGAATAAGGCCTGATGGCTAGATATGAGACCTTCAGAGATCAAGAAACAACTTCAAAATCTTCACAACTTGGGTAGGATTGTAATATGAGTGTACGACTTCACTACCCAAAGGTCTTTGATGGCTTGTCAGGAACAGAATAGAGGATTTTGATGATCAGGTTGATGGCTTCATGAATTTAAAATAAAGACTTGATTGGGCTTTCAATATGACCAGGCATGAGGGTAAGAGACAATCTACAAAGGGGGGCGACTCAATCTTGGTAATAAATTCCTTTGGACAATAACATGACATAAGATGAGACTCAAGCATCATGATATTTTGACATAAGTTCACGATGCAAGAGGCACTGCAAACTCTTCATATGTTTGGAAGAATAACCAAATGGAGGAGGACATAACTCTATGTAGTGAGAAAAACTTCCTAAGGTCATGCTAAATCCCAAGGCTTCACAAACAAACAAAAGGATGTGCTTTGTCCAAGGGCGACTCATTGTGCTACCAATAAAAAGAAAATACTTTTCCCTTCCTCTTTTTGGGATATATTTGATTTTTTTTTTCTTTTTCAATAATTTTGGAAAGCTTGAAAAAGAATAAATGAATGCTACATTACAAAGGAGGATCGAGTGTCACAAACATACTAGTTCCAAGCACATGGAACACATGGATTCTCAGGGAAAAGGGACATATGCAGGAAAATGACACTGGGGAAAAATCCTCCGTGGGCCAAAGGTGTCAAGACACAAAGTCAAAGTGCTACAGGGCTTGTGTATAAGGCATGCTTTAGATGGTTCAGTTGAGAGAAACATGGATCCGACATTATCCCAAAGACATAGGTATGAAAACACGATTAATAAGACACACAATGGTAATGTCTTTCGATGTAATTTTAATGAGCCCAGAGAAGGTAAGCTCGATGGTTTTTAATATTTAGAGAGTCTGAAAAAGTGTAAAAGGAGACTCCACATGGGCACCTTTTCCAAGATAGTCTATTCGGTTTGAAAAAAGGGGTAAACTAGTACTGACTAGACGTCTATTCAAAATCCTTTTAATGAGTGTGACAAAGACAATATCACTCGACAATCTTTTCATTTGTAAGCAGTCATTAAAAGAGCTTAAATATGGACTCCGTCAGGAATGTTCTTCTGGACCAATTTTAACGAGTGTGAAAGAATAAGGTCACTCAATGATCTTTTCAATTTTAGGGAGTCCGAAAAGAGCTTAACTATGGACTTTGTGGGGGTTCCTTTTTCATAAATTTAGTCCCTCGGGCCTAAAAAAGGGTTAAAATCATACCTGAGAATACTATTCTAGGGAACCGAAGCTCCTAGAGTATACCTCTGTTCATACAATTGACCATCCGGACTGAAAAAGGTGTAAAATACTACCAGACAGACGTGACTTCAAATTTCAGTTTAGAAGCGTGAAGGTCAACAAGATCGCTCGACAATATTTTCATTTTTAGAGGGTCTGAAAAGGGCTTAAAAGAAGACTCGTTATGTTCTGGGAGTCCCAAGGTTGAGGTCAAGAGTGATAATGCATCGTGAAAATGAGGCTCAAACTCGTAATCAGGATAAACTAATAAGGAATCCCGAGCCTACAGTCATTAGTGATGGCATGGACACCAAAATGCAACCAGGATCTACCTAGGGCATCCATGTTAAGGTAGGCTCTACCTCTAAATTTGGACACTTCTAAAGTAGCAATGATGGTTCTGTGTCACAAATTAGTGGGGTCAATCCTATGGCATAGTGATAAAGACAACGATATGCAGAAAGTGGAGGTGGACTCCTAACTTAAATGCAACAAGTTGGAAAAACGACTTTTTACCAAAGGACATTTAAAAAGACCCAAATCTCCAAAAAATTTCCCAATACCCAAAGTAACACTTATCGTAACAATCCATAGAAAACTCCTGAACCATACTAAATGATATTCAATTTAGAAAAAATGAGAAAAGGGTCCAAAAAATGACAAAAAGGGGCCGAAAAAGTCTATAAATAGAAGTTGGTAGCTCATTATCATCGTTGTTAATTGAGAAATTGACTGTGGAGCCAAAAACACCCCTTTGAGAAAAGAGTTTATTCTAGGAGATTTGGTGAACGGAATGAACTTTTGATTGGACCAAGTAAGTACCTACTAGCCCCCCTTGCATCTCAATTCTTCATTTATGCATTTCTTTTTGTTTTTTGAGGGGGCGCCGACCTTTAAAAAGGTCGACCCTACGTATACGCGGGTTGTCTTATGACAACCCATGTGTGCACACATGAAGAGAAAAAATTGCACGCATGAACACATGATTGTGTGCATTATAGCCTGCATATACCCTCTAAGACAAGAAAAAAATAAAAAATGAAAGGGGTAATCCCCCCCTGGACTTGTCAATTGCAGGATGTATGCCCACTAGAAGGAGAGAGAGAATGAGGACTTTGATGCTACGGTCTCAGAGGACCCTGATGTTGTAGTTGCACTAGATTAATGTGGCTTATTTAAGTTCTTCTAGAGTGCATTTATGTGGGCACAACCTAGGTTGTTGAATGCCTTGATCAATTACTAGCACCCAGATGTAGAGGCATTCATGCTTGAGGGGAAGTCGTTGACTCCAATGACTGAAGATATCTACTTTCTGACTTTCTTCTCAAGGAGAGGGGAACTAGTCAACCTTCGCACTTTTCCTTCCAGGACTCACAACATAGAGGATTTCATTAACCTCCATTGCAAGGCAAGTACTAACATGGTGGGCACTCAGGTGTCGGTTCATAAGGTCAGCAACCTATCGCTGAAAGTGATAGTTCTACTCATTGGGTGGATTACTGGATCCATAGATTTACACCAAGCTTCCTGAGTGCACATGAATTGTGTGGTTCAGTGCTTAAATGCACAACTTTTTGACTGGAGTACTACATTACTAGACTACATGAAAAGGCAGTTGACAGAGTGTCAGATGTGGAGGTAGAAAAACTTTGGGTTTGGTACTATCCTTTGTGCTTTCTTTTTCGAGAGGGTGCCTAGTCTGAGTCTGAGGGAGATTTTATGAGGGCACATAGCCTCTTCCCCAATAGTAAATAGATGGGCGGTGTTGTTCCCATGACAGGGGGGAGGGAGGACTATCGAGGCCTTTGATGACAAGTTTTTCAATTGGTGGTCTCGACAGATTCTGGTGATAGAGGACTATCCCTATGCCAAAATCGACTTTTCCAGGGACCTTGACATGGGCGTACCTCCCAGAGTGGTATGAGGAGAGCTAGGTAAGCTATCTTTTCAAAGTTATTTGATTTTTTTATATTGTTTTTACATATATCATTTTTTTTTATATACCAGAGTGTTTGACATGTATGTCTCTGTTGTGTGCAGATGTGGGACCAGTGCATCCAGTGGATTTTTCAAGGACCAGGTGGCATCCTCGACCAAAGGTAGGAGCAGCAGGGGGGCCTCCAGCCGACGAGGCAAAGAGGGTTTTGAGGTGGGTAGAGTGGAACCTTACCACTCTTACTTGTGCAGTTCCCATGGAAGAGATCGAGGATCTTCCACCATATATGCAGCCTCACGTGGTTGGGGTGCCACAGACTTGGGTCTAGCTTTTTCAACATTTGGAAAATGTCATTGTACACTATGGCTGAGCCAACAGGCCTTGCCCTTAGCTAGGCTATATTATTCATGTACCGAGAGCACTTATGTATATTTTTTGAGGGCATAAGCCCCACAAATCCTATTGTACCTATTTTTGAGGCGCTCTCGCCCACCCTTGTACTATGGCACTTTTTCCGATATTATATATGGATTTTTATGTATTTTTTATGTTTTATGGATTACATCTACTTTATAAATGTATTTACATGTGCATGTGTGTGTCTTTCTTAAATGCGTGCAAGATGCCAATCTAATATTTGATTAGCTAGAGTGTCTGTAACTTGATTTAATCTCCTAGGAACATGAAAATATGTAATATAATCAAAGCTTCATTTTAAGATATGTGCCCTAAGGAACCGTCAATGTAGAGTAGGATCATGAACACGGTAGAACCCATTTAATAGAGACACAACCAGCTGAGCATCTAAATAGACCCAGAGGTGAGAGATACCAAGTGACAAAGTGTCACGAAAAAACTCAATAATTTCACTATATTCAGAGACATTGTTTGTGGTGTCTCCTAAACATATACCTCATGAAGATAGCAACTAGCCCTGAGGTGTAAAAATAACCTAGGCTACGGAGGAAAGCCTCCGAGTGTGTTAGCTAGCTCCGTCCGCGAACCCAATGAACACCTTTGATTCACTTGACATATGCCACAGTGAAAAAGATAACATAAAAAATGACACATCCATAAAACCAAAAGAAAAACCAAAAAAGTAATAGTACAAAGACTATACATATGTTACAAAAAGTCACCCAAGGAGACCCACCTATGACTAATACTTCTTGAGGTAGAGCCCATTTCTAGGCTCCGCCAAAAAGTTTCCCTCAAATTCCACCAGATGATAAGCGCCCTTTCTTAGAACCTCTTTAACGATGAAAGGTCCAAACCACATGGGTTTGAACTTGCCTGCCCCCAGGGGGTCCTTATCTTGGTCATAGACCAGGACAAGGTCTCCTTCAGAGAAAATCTGAGGATGAATGGATTGATCATATTGACACTTGAATTTTTGTTTGTGAGCTTCGTTAGCTAAGGCCGCATCACGACACTACTCATTGAGATGCTTGAGATATAATAAATGCTCTTCAAGTGGTGAAGTGTCTAGAAATAAATGTACTACCAACTTTAAAGATGGGATTTGGCATTATATGGGCAAGACTGCTTCCAGCCCGTAAACAAGTTGAAAAGGTGAGAAACTGGTTGCAATCTTAACTGACGTTCGGTAAGCCCATAATGCTAAATATAACATCAAATGCCAATTTGACTTGGCCGAATTGATCATTCGTTGTAGAATGGTTTTAAGAGATTTATTTACAGCTTCCACCTGGTCATTCACTTGGGGGTAGTAGGGTGATGAATGTTCCTACCACAACCCAATATTTGATGTTAACTTGGTCATCATTTTTTTCTAAAAGTGACTACCATGGTCAGTGACAATATATCTCGGGATGTCAAACCTTGCTATTATCTAGTTGAACAAAAAAAGAGTTGTTGTCTCCCCATCATCTTTGAACGTTGGCATAGCTTTCAACCGCCTGGTGAAGTAGTCTACTACTACGATGATATAGCGGTGCCCCCTTGTTGAAGGGGGGTTGCATGTAGTGTAATCAATCCCCCATTTAGTGAAGGGACAAACGGTAATAAAGGGAAACATGGGAGTGGGGTGTGCCCTCATATTCCGAGAGAAGATCTGACACAGGTGGCACTTCTTGACCGATTCAACACAATATTTGATTAATGTCAACCAGAAGTAACCGACTCGTAGAATATTTTGGGTTGTTTCCAACCCAAACAAATGACCACCACATGCTCCAGTGTGGAAATTGTTAATCATGATTTTCGCTTCTTCATGAGTGAGACATTGGCAAAGGATGCAGTCTACACCTCGACGATACAACGTGTCCTTGAGTATGAGATAGTTCTTAGCCTGATGACATATACGACGATGCTCATCATGAGAAGAAGAGGTGGGACACTTCAAAGTCTGGAGATAGACAAGGACATCTCCATACCAGGGGTCGGAAGATGTGATCAAAAACATGTCTCCTTTGATAGGAGACTTGTCGGGTATAACATCACTTGTTTCGACCAGAAATTTTGATATGAGTTCCGCGAAGACCATCGAATTTTTGGATTTTTCCGAAATGAACTCCAAGTTGAATTCCTGAAGGATAACTATCCATCTACTGATCTTTCCGCCGATGACTCGTCATGTCAATATGTATTGAAATGGGTTCACGATGACAATGACGGTGGTCTTGCGAAACAAAATGTAATGACGAAACCGTTGAACAGTATGGACTCCCACCAGCGCAAGTTTTTCAATATGGTAATAATTGAGTTCCATTCCAACTAGGCCTCAACTCAGGTAATTAATCATGTATTCTGAGAGTAAATCATCCCCTTGAACTAACACCGTACCGATGGTCGACTCTGCAGTGGCCAAGTATAATAGGAAATCTTTATTATAATTGGGTGGCCGAAACAGATGGGTAGATATGAGGGCATGTTTCAACGCTGTGAAAGAGTGTTGAGTGGCTTCATCCCAATGAAAATGAATGTCCTTCTTCAATACACGCATAAAATCCTTTATGATCTCGACATAGTTTGTGATGAAACATCGTAAAAAGTTCTCTTTCCCTTATAGACCTTGTAGCTGAGGGATGGTGCACAGGGGAGGAAATTGAACTATTGGATCAACCTTTAGAGGATCAACCATGATCCCTATTGTTGAAACTATGAAGCCTAGCATATGACCCGATGTGATGCAAAAACTGCACTTGTTTGGATTCAAGCGGATTCAGTAGTAGCGACATTGTTCAAGGATAAGTCAGAGGTGTTTTGGATGATCAATTTTCTTGCAATATTGTGATGCTAAATCATCGAGATAAGACTCGACTATGTGTTTGAGGTCATGGAAAGAAACATACATGGCCCACTGAAACATAGTTCCAACATTTTTCAGACCAAAAGGCATCTTGCGATAAGCGAATTTACCCCATGGACAGATCAAAGCGATTTTGTGTTGGTCTTCGAGTTTTATTTGTATCTGATTGTATCCCAAAAAAACATCCATGAATGAAAAGGATTTGCATCCTGTGCATTCATCGACTATCTAGTCAATAAATGGCATGGGGAAATTATCTTTTGGGAGGCCTTATTCAGATCACGGAAGTTCGTACATACGCGAATCATGCCCTATTTTTTATTGACTGGCACGGGATTCGACACCCATTGAGTCAATTGGATGGGGTAGATGAAACCAACTTTAAGCAATTTCTCTACTTCAGCCTTGATAGCTACTTCTTTCCTAGGATTGACCAGAAGAAGCTTCTGTCGGACCGGCTTGGCATTAAGATAAGTCATGATTTCATGTTCGACGATTCTTGGATCTATGCCTGGAATTTCCTCATAAGACCAGGCAAACACGTTGCAAAATTATTCAAATAAAAATATGTAGATTTGAATCTCCTCTGGGGATTTGGAGATGTCAATAGATATTGTTTCATCTATTGTTTCCATATTTCCTTCAATGTAAAAAGTGTGCATTTCCAAAGGATTGATAGGAAAACCTTTATCTCCATTCATAGTCAAAGTGAATTCACCTTCTTCAATTCATCTTAACTCTGGGAGGAAGTAAGATCTATGATGAAGATCATCGCAGGGTATTTCTAGACTAGTCATTGCCTCAATAATCGCTTCGTATGAAGGCAAGACTAAGTCTAAAGAATCTGTATCAGCAAGGGAACCTTAAGCCCAAATAGGCTCAAGCACTGGATCTAACTCTTGTGCCGAAGTCAGATCGGGGTCGACAGAATCTCGTTGAATGATCAAGTATGCAAATTCTACCGCAGATAAAGGCATGGCCATGCCATGGTGCTCTTTTACTTCCATCATAGCAGATGGGGAAGGAATATTCCACGGATCACGAAAGTACGATGTGCAAAATGACAAGATTTGAAAATTTTCAGCGCGAGGCTAGTCATGGAAAGCTTTCATGTAATGGACATTGTCGGTCAAAGGTGGGTAATAAGAAGTACCCATCAATGGTGGGAACAAACCAACCCCTACGTTGACGATGCCTGACTGAGGGTTATCAATCATCGAGACCGTGGAGACTCCCAATGAAGGGTCGGGACAAGAGAAGGATAACTGATCAATGGTCACAATCCAGCCCTTATGAGGAAACAACAAGACCCAAAAAACTGTCGCAACCACTGCTTGCATAGAATAGGTCCAACTCCTTCATAAAAAAATATTGTAGTCGAGAGATGCATCGACCACTTCAACTTCAACGCACACGATTTTTCCCCCTAACTGCACGGGGAAAGAGGGAATGATCCCATGTGGTTGGAAAGAACATTCATCAAAAGATGTAAGAAGAGTAGGTGATAGAGACAAAACGGGTTGGCCAATGACCTTCCAACACCCCAAAGACATCACACATGTCGAGGCACCCTCATCCACCACTATACGAAAAATATTTTGGGTAAACTTTTTCGTGGTGTAAGCCACTACTATTTGAAAAGATACATGGTAGGGAAGACAAGGTTTTAAGTCAGTCATATCAAGCATGATCAATTCCATATTACAAGTCTCGATAGAGCCTAAGGAAGCTAACAGGGGATTTCTCTGGGAAGGGAACTCCGGAGGACTTCCAAAGCAGACATCGCACAAGGGGTTTGTGATAAGTCCTCCACCATAGAGTAGTTCTGGGTGGCCCTTATGTTTGGGTTGTAAGAATGTTTTTTGAACACACCTTTTGGGATGCACTTCATTGTTTCACCCAACATCTTCTCAATCTAAAGAGGAAGAGGTGGGTTTTCGACTTCTTTACCCTTCTCAGAGGTGCCTAGTTTTCCGTAATCATGTGCTCTAGTCGTTATATAGGCATCACCTTTCATCATATACA
>CBVK0103790960.1:0-11170 GCA_900067695.1 Picea abies | reverse complement strand
AAGATGTACCTCAATCATGTGTCAAACCCTCATCAATATGCCAAGTATGCCTCAAGCTTTCACCACATCACAATCAAGCATAACCTTCACAACAAGTACACAAACATACCAGTACCTTTGTAGCTTACTTGAAACACTACAATGTTGACCTGTAAGTTATCTTCTCTCTTTAGGGACCTGGTACCAACATTTCCCCCAAACTTGTCTTAGCCTCACGGGACTAAGACATTTTGTCTCGTGAGGCCTCGTATGACAGGTATACTGCAACCCATGGGAATTCCTCACAAGAAACTAGTAGTCTGACCTGTAGGGATCAACAAAAATAGGGTTTCCTTAGAAATTATTTCTCACCACTGCAATGTCAAAACTCCCATACTCCACAGTCTTCACTACCGCATATTTTACAGTCACAAACTTAGCCAAAAGATCACTAGTTCACTAGAAGATATTCAATATAATAAGTGAGTGAATGTACTTATGAATGACTCTTTGAGGTGTATTTATACTTTTGTTGGCTAACCTCTTTCCTTAATATTAGGGGGATTCTTAAATGTATTGTTACAACGACTTTACCCTTTCATTAAAGATTTGTAACTAACTAGGGGCTTCTTGACCATTCTTTGGGGCTTCTAATTTCACAAGGCCATAATTCATCAACCATGAGGAACTACGTGGTGTACCACCTATAAATGGAAATGGAATGACAAGCACTATCCATCCATGAGTGAGTTATCTTCATTTACTCCTTCCTTCAGGACCTAATTCCATGATCAACTACATGATCCATAACCATACTTATGGGTTTCTTGTAAACTTCTTCAAAGTGTCTTCCCATGAGGGTCATGCTTAGAGCTACACCATAAGGGGACCACTTTGGAGACTTCTCCAAATAAACCCATGACATCAGTTGACATCAATCCACTACTTGTTGACATCAATGACAACCAATTATCCAACTGCACAAAACCCATGTTTTCTTTTTTTCTAGATTCCTCTTCTTCAGCTTAGAAATCATGTCTAAAGTTCTATGTCTGTAAATTGCTTATTAATTTAGACCATAACTTGGACCAAGCACTTGGAGACTCACACATGTGACCTCGTCATTATCTGATGGGTGGATAACCATCTAGAAGCATCCAATTATGATGTCTATGTGTCCATTTATCCATTGGACATGTGGAAGTATGAGGAGCAATAATCGTGTTGTAGGAACTCTATGTGTGTTGTAGGATCTAGACTCAAAGGAAAACTTCATTAGTAATGAGTCAATCAATAATCTTCCTAAGCTACCAAAACAATGGAAATAGTCATAATTAATGACAAACTACCAAAACAATGGAAATAGTCATAATTAATGACAAATTTACCTTGTTTATTAGTAGTAACATGTTCATAAAAATTCTTAATTATTAGGTTGATGTGAGAGATAACTAGGAAAAAAGGAGGGATAAATTGGTTAAAAGAGGGTTTTACTAGTGGTAAAAGAATTTCAATTTAGAGGCCCAACATCTCCCCCATGGCTAAGATTTTTCATGTCCTCTTGCAAACAAGATATAGATATAATTGTAGTTGATGTCCTCATACCAAAATATGTCAAAATCTGGGAGCCTTTCCTCATTTAGTGATTGATATATTAACATGGGAACCTTTCCTCTTTTTCTTCAACATCTTACCATGTATGAGTAACATTTGGCTTTGCCTACATCACTTTGTTGCATATTTTAATAGCTTCTTATTTCTCTTTGGACAATTTTTCAATATCTGCCTATAACTATGCATTCCTTACTTCTAAAATTCCACTCTTATTCTTCAAATGATTTCCCAACAATATGAATTCATGAAGCTTTGTTTCTCTTTAGTTTCCTAATATCCTTATTCTTCTTCAAAACAAGGGGATGACTTGGAATGCTTGTTGTCATATCTTGTTGTAGAGGCTCATTATACCCTGCATTATCTTATAAACCATCCATCATAGGCATTATTGTCTCATCTAGATTGATCTGGCCCTTAAAATCTTTAAGTTCAATGTTCTTGGTCTTTGATTTCTTAGGCTAGGTTTTAGCATGCTCCTTTTGTTGTAAATAAATATGCCCTATTGGTATTTCTTCATCATGCACAAGATTCACATATGTTATAGACAAGGAACAATTGGTGGGGTAACTTTTATATTGTATCTCTCAACCCTTTGTTTAGCCATACTCCATGTAAATCTTCTTCTTGGTCTTTGATTTCTTAGGCTAGGTTTTAGCATGCTCCTTTTGTTGTAAATAAATATGCCCTATTGGTATTTCTTCATCATGCACAAGATTCACATATGTTATAGACAAGGAACAATTGGTGGGGTAACTTTTATATTGTATCTCTCAACCCTTTGTTTAGCCATACTCCATGTAAATCTTCGAGGTGTAGGTGATGTATCAATGTTGGATGCCCACATTTTCTTTGTGATAATGTTTCTCCTTTATCATGTATGTAAATGGCGAACACCTCAAATCCATGGGAGTTGAGGTCTTCGATGTCATTAATGTCTTCATTATCATCAGGGATAATGAGATCCTTCTAAAGCATTTCAACTAACTTTGTGCCTTCCTCAATGCAATCATGTCAAACCAATAATGCATACCAACTATCATTTTTCTTTTGTAATTCTACTACTATCAATATCCAAACAAGACCATAAATTGTTGTTAATGTTCTTAGGGTTATGTTGGGCATACTTTGACATTTTCCCCAAAATTTTGCAAAAATAAAGTGGAAAATCAATTCGATCTCCAAATTCAAAATGAAAAAGCAATAGAATATGATAAAGGAAGACAATTGCATATCGTCCCTCACATGTGATGAAATTATGAAGTACAAACAACAAATTCCTCCATGTCTCCTTGAGCCATGACCTCGAAACTCCATGCTTCCAATATAGCGTTTTCTTAGTTTGGCACAAAAATCGCAACCATACCCCATGTTCTATTTGTTTTCTTTAAAACCATTGTTCTCCAATTTGGGGCAAACCTGTGGCCTATGCAATTGTTTCTTTCATGACCAGGTTGCCTATTCGCATAGTTTTCCCATAAAAATGCATATGTAACAGATTCAATGTGCCCCTTAAATTGTTGGAGAAATGGTAGCCACCCTTCATTTTCTCGTAGTGTATTCTGGGTACCCCTCTAAACTGGCCAGTGATGAGGGCTTGTACTCAACAGTCTATGGCTTCCTCATTATGTTGCAATCCCTAGCTTGTAGAGTTCCGATGAGCAGTCTATTTTGACGACTCTCATGCTAGTAATGGGTAAGGATGAATGCGATCAAGGAAGAATTGAGAATGGGATGTGGTTTAGCAATTCACGAAATTGGGTATGAAACGCGGTCTAGAAGCTCACAAAATTGAATGTGGAAGATAATCTAGAAGCTTCTTTTGAATCCTAGTAGTGATTCTAAATGAGCATGAGAGGATTATTATGGTAATGAAAAAAATTATTATTGGTTGTGTATGCACATGATCTCAATGATGGTGGAGGGTTCATTTCTAATGATATGGAGGAGAGGCGAAAGGATAGGTGACAGGTCAAAATCGTATTGGTAGGGGATCAATACGAGGATAGGGTAGAAAAACATGTTACATAGATTATAATCAAGTCTCGTAAGGTAGAGGCCATCTGACTTACCATGTTTTAGATAACTTAAAGAAGATTAAAAATCAACCCCTTACCTCAATTTACCTTTGTAGATTTTTATGCAACCAAATGTTGGACTGGAACGATGCTTGCAAAGAGAAGTTTAAACCTAGTTGCAAAAGAATTTTGGTGCTAACTGCTGCAAGTAAATGATGACGAGGATACATGAACATTTGATATCAATTATTGTTTCTAATGAAAACTGATCTGGACATCGAAGATAGTAGTTCGTAGTTACTTGGGCAACCCTAACTTTTCATTTTGAAGCTCACTATCTTTATTCAAACTGAGAACCAAACTTGGAATGAAATACAAGCTACTATGGGACTCTCGGTGACTAATACAGTTATCATGTAACAACTAAGAAAAATGGTCATAGGATCACTTCGTTGTTACAGGACCGCCTATAGATTTATAAAATGACTAGAACATGAATGATGATAATGAAATGGAGAAATTTAGAGCTAGTTGTCTGCAAGATTATTCTGTTGAATTGTCTGATTGTTGTTAGATATAGGGAGAGCATCAAACTTTGAATATGATCATGAAAGTCAAAAAACAATGTAACTCTTAAAACTCTTTTTTTACACTGTTATCTAAGTTGATCAATCATGAGGTAAATTTTGTAGATGACCAACAAACTTGTTCTTTTATTTTTATTTTCATATTGCACATGAACGAAGTAGTTAATTGTAAATATTGTCATTTTTTTCAATATGAAATGACAAAGACTGATGAAACAAAATGATGCTACTGCTGAAGATACTAGTGCTAATGTTGATAACTTGTGGTAGAAATGTAGATGAATTGTAGATAAGGCTATTGTCTATATGTTGATGTTTTAAAACTTTTATGAAAACTGACTGCTGCAACTATTGTTGATATCATAAAAGTAAATAGTCTTCAACCATATCCCTTATTCGCACAACTCAATCTATGTGAATAAATTTACTTGGAGTCGAACATAGAAAGAGATCATTGGATTACCGATCAATAATGCAAATCGTTAACCAATGTGAGATGAACCACCATTAATGTCAATGGGCATCAAGGTACAAAAGTACATTCTATTTGGTGTGAATGGATGTGTTGGAGTCGAACATCTATAGAATCCATCAGTCAAGGGACATTAATGTGTATCCTTGCTAATAGCGAGAGAACCTGCCATTAAGGCAAGCATGCCTCAAAGTAGTTATAAACATCTCTAATCTCGATCCCAGATGAAGTGATGGAGTTGATGGGATAAGACTTATCGGAAGGTGGGCCTTAAGGATTCCCATATCATCCAACATGAGCATAAAATATAATTTATTTGAAGAACCATTATTGGCACAGGCCTATTTTTGGAGAAAAGGTTATTTTGGGTGCATGCCTATTTTGGGAGAAAAGGTTATTTTGGGTGCATGCCTATTTTGGGGAAAAGAAACATTTTTTTGGAGTACGCATGGGGCGGAAAAGGAGCATGCAGAAAAGAAGGAAAAGCAGCATGCAGAAAAAGAAGGAAAAGTAGCATGTGGAAGGAGGAAAATCAGTGTGGCGCGCATGCAAACAAACCTAGCCATGTTAGGGTTAGGGTTTTGGACATGAATGTAATAGCTATAAACCAGTAGAATAGTATAAATAAAGACCTAGAAGGTCTAGTAGAGGTTGGTTAATTGTTGAGCAATTCATTGTTATGTGGTCAGTTAGTAAAGGAGAGATAGTTTATCATAATAAGTTAGATTTTGAGGGTTAAGTCACAAACTCTGGAGCTAGGTGTGATCTAGTCTGCCTCATAGAGGATACTTACCTTCCTTTTTTATTGTAATCCTGAAGAATGTAATGCACACAACGTAGATTTTGCAGAATAATGAATAAAAGAGCAGAAGAGACAAATATTTGTGGACGTAGCCCCGTGGGGTGAACCACAGTAAATCTAATGTATAAATGTGTCTAAATGCTTGTTTTGATGTGATGTTATGTATCAGTTAAAGAATGAATGGTTACTCAACTAATCACAAAATGCATGCATAGTTAGATGGATGAATGAATACTAGTCTTAGATGAATAAATAATAATGTTGATGCATGAGGAAAAGGATCAAAATACAGTCCCAATCCCTTCCTGGATTGAAAACACTTGAGTATTGCAGTCCCTCATATATGTATCTTGGGTGAGACTGCATTGTGCAAATTTGTTGAAGAAGGACACCAAATTTTAGTGTAACAAAGATTAACAACATTGATTGGATACTTTGAAGGAGAAGATAGTGACAACACCTATTTTAGTGTTTCCAGATTGGGAAAATACATTTCATGTGCATGTAGATGCATCAACGGAAAATACATTTCATGTGCATGTAGATGCATCAACAATAGCACTTGGAGCAATTCTGGTGCAACCAAGAGCAGGTGACTTAGATCATCTTATAGCCTTTGCAAGAAGGAAGTTATCTGAATCTGAGCAGAATTACAACACAACAGAAAAGGAAGGCCTAGCCATGGTGTATGCATTGCAAAAATTCAGACATTACTTATTGGGCAAGAACTTTAGAATGTTCACAGATCATCCTGCCCTCAAATATCTAATCAACAAGCCAGTGTCGGGGGCGAGGATATGTAGATGGCTATTATTGTTCCAGGAATTTGATTTTGAAGTAATAGTTAAACCAAGGAAACCGAATGCAGGACCAGATCACTTGTTAAGGGTAATCAATGGAGAAGAACCTACAAACTTAGAAGACAACCTCCCTGATGCACAATTATTTTCATTACAGATAGTTGATGAGCACTTCGTTGATATCATTGAATTATTGAGAACAGAAGTTGTGCCAAAGGATTTTAGTACCACGCAGAAGAAAAATCTCGTAGTCAAAGCTGCAAACTATCAACTAATTGCAGGTCATTTATACAAGCTGGGCACATATAGCATTTTGAGGTGTGTGATGGAACATGAAAGACCCATGGTTCTAGCGAAATCTTATGAAACTATAGATGGACACTATGCAGGAAAATATACCGCATAGAAGGTATTGTGCGCATGTTTATGGTGGTCGACAGTTCACAAAGATGCAAAAGAATATTTCCAGAACTGTGATATCTGTCAGAGGGTTGGCAAACCCAATAGGAGGGATGAGATGCCCCTAAGAGCCAAAGTAACTCTTCGTGTGTTTGAAAAGTGGGAAATAGATTTTGTCGGACCTATTAATCCACCACCAAGATGGTCAGGAGCTAGATACATCATTATTGCGACAAAATACTTAACCAAATGGGCAGAAGCAACACCAATCAAGGATTGCAACCCAGAGACAACAACGCAATTCTTATTTAAAAATGTGATTACAAGATTTGGATGTCCTAGGATCTTGATGAGTGACCAAGGCACCCATTTCATTAATAGTACCATCCAGAATATGACTGAGGAATTTGAATTCTATCACCAATAGAGCACACCCTATCATCCTCAGGCAAATGGGACAGTAGAAGCTTTCAACAAGATTTTGGAGAATGCATTGACAAAGATTTTTAATGTGAACATAGATGATTGGGATTTGAAAATACCATCAGTATTATGGGCATATAGGACTACATGCAAGAAGTTGGCATGACAAACACCATTCGGATTGGTGTATGGACTAGAAGCAGTGTTTCCATTAGAATTTTTGATACCCAGTCTGTGTGTAGCAACAATTAAAAATATGACTGAAAGAGGTGCAGTACAAGAAATGTTAAGTCAACTAATGGAACTGGAAGAAGACATGATTCTGGCAGGATTACACCAAGAGGTGCAGAAAGAAAGGGAAAAATGCTTGGGATGACAGATACATAAAGAAGAAGAGCTTTAAGGAGGGAGATCTAGTTCTCCTGTATGACAACAAATTTTTGCAACATTGTAGTAAGTTCAGAATGCATTGGCTAGGGCCATATGAAGTAAAGTATGTCATAGATCAAGGATATTTGTAGCTAAAGGACTTGGAAGGAATACAAATGCAAGGAATGGTGAATGGTAGTCGATCGAAACTGTATAGGGACAATCAACCTACTAACTCTCAGTAGTTGTAGCATAGTAAGAAATCCCCGTGTATAGTGTATTATAGTAGATATTAGGAAAGAAAAATTACAAAACTACATAAAAAGTGAAAAAATAAGAAAAATATAAACAGAGGAGGAAGTTGGTTGAGTGGCAGAAAATTGGAAAAAGTCGCATGTAGCAGATAGCGAAAGCAGTGCAGGAAAAGTGGACGTCGCGCGCAAGAAACACTGGACACTGCGCAAATGCACAAAAAAAGTGAAAAATATGATAGAACATTAATGACCAGGTCTACAAAGAGGGAAAGGCATAGACCAGTTCGACACTTAGCGATTTTTTAGCAAAGAGAGAGTCGAAGAGGGAAACCTAGGTGAAATTGTGTGAAGCAGAAAGCAATTGACCACTCTGTATCCAGCATGACACCACCCAAGGTTGGCGCCACAAGACGATATACTAGGGTTACTTGAAAATACTAACGAAGGAAAGAATGAATGACAGAGCTCGAGAACATGCTCGAATTGGAAGAGGTCACAACCTCGGCGACAGATTCGTTCATCCCAAAGAGGGTAGAGGAGGAGACCTCGATGATTGCACAAGACAAAATGAGTCAGATATTCGCCAACCCAAATGGAAGTGCAAACCCTAACCCAGACACACCTACCAAACTTAAGGAAATGAAGGGCCAACAACAGGGTCATGACGAAGAGGAGGTGTTGGTTGAGGATATCATGAATTAGCCAGAAACTGAGGGAGAATAAGAAGACACGAATGAAACAGTGGTGGAATTCCACCCAGTCGTTGGCCAGAAAAGAAAGGCGCATGACACAACCGAAATCACACTCCCATGCATCCCGGACGTTCTGGTCACAGTGGAGGATATGCTCGGGAAAGCGCCAAAGCTAAGATACTCTGACCATGATGTTCGCGACGCGACAAAGTTTCCAGACCTTGCAGAGGAGACTTATTTGGTGGACACATGGGAGATAGGACATATAGGGAGACCCATCATGGAGCCCGCGTAGTGGATAACCTAACTCATATAGGGAGACCCATCATGGAGCCCGCGTAGTGGATAACCTAACTCTACAATTCCGGTATCGTGAACCTCCTGGACATACCACACTTTGGGCGTGGTAAGAACGTGGGAATGTGCGTCAAACAACTCTTCGCCAGGGTACATGGAGGTATCCTGTGGATGAATAGACCATTCCCCATCGATGTTTCTCTCATCACCAAAATTACAGGGTTGCCCATTGTTGATGCACAACCCGAAGAGTACTTAGAGAATAATCCACGCGAGAAAGAGATTGCAGAGATTGTCAAAGCGTAGTTTGGAACCAATAGGGGGAACAAGGGTATCATCCTCAAAGAGATCAATGACCCTGGAATGTGGTTCGCCAACAAGCTAATGGATTGCAAATTGATGATTAAATGCAGGAAAGAAGAGGCTCTAGTAGGAGTCATAGCATTCATCACACAAAGCACAAAAGGGGTCATGTTTAGTTGGGCTTTGTACCTCTTAAACCAATTTTTGATCGACTGTAGGGATACACAGGACAATGGAACTGAGTTACATTATTCTTGGATCCTCATCATCATCGCTTTGGTAGCTTGGCAGGAACCAAAGTTCTTGGATTTTCTCGATAAGAAGAGGAAGTGTTATGCAGTGAGGTACGAAACCCTCTGGCAACCCAAGGATACTAAGAATCAACAAGCCAACAACACATTGTTTCCCATGATACCGAAAGACATACAAGAGAGAAAAAACAATGTATGGAGGATTCATGTTGAGGTGGTCCAGGAATACAAAGGGATTGTTAGGTTTAAGGCATCCAAACACCACATGTGGATCCAAGCCTTAAGGGACCCAAAGAAAAAATGGTTGGAAATGCAGTAATGTTATCTAGAGAAGAGGTCGACTGGATCATCAAAGACTGTCTCGTGCAGTGGAAGGTTTCAACCACAAAGAAGTCAAATCCAAAAAAAAAAAGGCAGGTCCATCGACAAAGACAAGTAGCCCGACTGACAACACTAGAAAGGATGCAGAGCGTGTGCAACCATCAGGAAGCAACGCAACAACGAAAAAGTCGAGGAGAAAAGAATTGGTGTCAAGGGAAGAATTCAAGGGTGATGCCAAGAATGGAGAAACCTCTCAGCCCAAAGAGGAGGAGGCACAGAAGAAGAAGACGGGGGTGCATCCCTCACAAGAAAAGAGAACTGTAGCACAGGAGGGGGAAACACACAAGAAGATGAAATACCATAAGAAGAATCATGTCATCACCCTTACAGAGGATGATGTCAAGCTAGTGGCAGAAAAATTCTAGGACATGGGAGAAGATGTGTTCTGCGCAGCTAAGGCGTAGAGGGAGGAGATCATGGCGAAGTTAGTGGAAGTCTATGATACACTACAAAGACTGCAGATGTTTTCAGTACAACAAGTTACAACGTAGCAACCATTGAAGACACAATAACCACCTACGCAAAAGGAACAACAGGAAACAATGGAGATAGTGGTGAAAGGCAGTGACACCTTCATGCTCACACAATAGATGTTGCGAGATAATGAGGAGACATCACGAAAATAGGTTGGGGACATAGAACGACTTGATTTGATAATGGCGCAAATACCTACAAAGGTGCTATATGGGCTACAAGAAAGTGTGATATAGGAATTCCAATCCAGAACCCGCGTAGATGCCACCAACTTGGAAGTTGGGAGGGAAGTTGCAGAGGTGCTACATATTACCTGTGCCCAGTTGACTCTGGAGAAGGAGGAAGAAAATAAACGTGTAGAAAAGTTAGAGAAGGGACTGACATATATCTATAACAACATCCCTGACTGCGCACAAGAGCCAGATGACACACCCAAAGGGAAGCTTCAGAAGATTGCACAGATCATGAAGCAGTAAAAAAAGGAGATTACAAAGCTCACGGAGAAATTGACTCCTACTACACCTCCAAAAGTCAAAGATCAAAGGGAACGGGAGGTTATTGCACACATCAACAATATTGTGCAGGAAGCTAAGGCAATGGAGGAACTATATGAGAAGACTACTCAAATATGGACCAGTATGGAAGAAGACGAGAAACTCCAACAACTGGACCAGAACCAAGAAAATATCACTACAGACATTCAGGAATTAAAGTAGCAGCAGAAGGCAATGGCAATCCTAGAGTAGATGAGGAGTGCGTAGGATATGAATAACCTGCAGGCATAATTGAAGGTTTCACAGGCGAACAAGCAAGCAAGACATGCTTAGTTGGAGCCACTACAACAGGAAACATAAGGGATAATAGAAAAATTGCAGGCAGAGAATGGGAAAATAGAACACACACATGTCGAATGCATAATAATGTTGGCAGAGCACATTACAGAGCAGAGTCTGGAAAAGTTGGCAGAGAAGAGCAACCAAGTTAAACATAAATTCAATCAGTTGGAAAAGGTGTTCCAGGAGTTAAAGTTAGCCATCCAGTGGGTAAACTAAGGTGCA
>CBVK0103790959.1:0-19230 GCA_900067695.1 Picea abies | reverse complement strand
CCTAGCCATGTTAGGGTTAGGGTTTTGGACATGAATGTAATGGCTATAAACCAGTAGAATAGTATAAATAAAGACCTAGGAGGTATAGTAGAGGTTGGTTAATTGTTGAGCAGTTCATTGTTATGTGGTCAATTAGTAAAGGAGAGATAGTTGATCATAATAAGATAGCTTTTGAGGGTTAGGTCATAGGTTGTGGAGCTTGGTGTGATCTAGTTTGCCTCATAGAGGATACTTACCCTCTTTTTTTATCATAATCCTAAAGAATGTAATGCGCACAACACAGATTTTGCAAAAGAATGAATAAAAGAGCAGAAGAGACAGATCTTTGTGGACATAGCCCCAAGGTGAACCGTGATAAATCTAGTGTGTTAATGTGTTTGAATGGTTGTTTTGATGCAATGTTATGTTCAGTTAAAGAATGAATGGTTACTCGGCTAATCACAACATGCATGCATAGTTAGATGAATGAATGAATACTAGTCTTAGATGAATAAATAATGTTGATGCATGAGGAAAAGCATCAAAATACAGTCCCAATTCCTTCCTGGATTGCAAACACTTGAGTATTGTAGTCCCCCATAAAGTTATCTCAGGTGAGACTGGGTTGTGCACTTTGTGCGCAACGTTTCCTTTTGGTTTACTAGGAGGGCTGATAGTTTGAGGGTTTTGTTGGAAACCTATTGAGATCAGAACATGGGTTAGCCCAAGTGTCCAACAACCATAAAAATTGAACCAACATTAACTTGCAGAATTTTATTGAGAGTTTTACATGTCAGTTGCCTGGTTTTCAAGCAAAACTCATGTCTAGTTGCGCCAATGAACTGGTTTTCATAACTGAACTTATTTATATCTTTACTATTTTATTCATTTATTTACTCTATCCTACTTTACTTGAAAAAGAAATCATTTTTTCAAGTGTAGGAGTATTTCCAATGCATCCATTCACGCAACAGGATCTCTGTTAGACTCATATCCAAATTTGAAAAGTATGACTTGATGGGTATCAGGATATGAGAGGCCAATTGCTTGAATGGAGATGATTTTTTTTTGTGTGTTGGAGAATGGAGGAATGTTGTGGCCTAATGATTTTTTGGGACCAAGTCTCAATGCAGTCTTTATTTCCCTAGTCCTCTTTTATTTTCATGCCATGAAGTTCTTTGGAAGGTTGACCATCACACTCTATAATATACAAGGGATTTGGTGATAGGCATGCCAAAAATTCTTTAATCTATGGCTCTAAGTGTTGCACTTCATCAGTTGTGGTCCATTGTTCTTGGATCTCTTCCAGGTGCTGATAAGGATAACTAGAAGAAACTTCTAAGTTCTCCTCTTGGGGTGCATGGATTCTTTGTTCCACTACTGCTTCTTGGATTGCAAATTCATCCTTAGTGAAAATTATAGAGTGTGGGCAAGGATTTGAGACGATCCTTGTAATAGAATTTCCTCCTTTTCTCAACAAGTTCCTGAGCATATTTAGTTCTTCTGGCTAATCTAGAGCTCCTTCTCGTCAATAGATTAGCATTATGTGGGATCTTACAGCTCCAAAAGAAAAATTTAAAGGAATAAATAAATTTGGCCAAAAGAAACAATTTCAAAACTAAATTCATCATGTACTTGAACAATCTCATGCTACTAAGACCATGTTGTCACCAAGTTATCTTTTGACATGAGTTATGTTTTTCCTTTCCATGAATCAAACAAAAAGAAAACAAACTTGCATAAAAACACACTTACATAAAAGGAACAATGAGGTTTCAGAGAAACTCGCCAAAGTGAATTCATCTGGCTAGAAACCCCCTCAGAAGTTTTGAAGAAAGGGAGATTTTGCATCTTGCAAGCTTCTCCTCCTCCAAGTTGAAACTATAGCTACAAAAAAAAACTTGTGAAAATAACCTACCCATGCTCTAATCCCTTGTAGCACCTCCCCGACAACGACACCAAAAATGTTGAGAAAATTAATTAGCTTGATTGTTGATCATTAAATCGTCAATCCGAGGGTGTAAGATTAGAGGTGCCAGAGACTTGAACATGAAACTATCTAATTTATGGAAAAGAACATTCTCAATTTAATGAAATGAAACTAGAAAATCACAAGAAACTTGTTCATTGGGAAACAAAACAAGAAAATACCATATTGGTGCAGGCTACTGTTTTTCACTCAAGCAATTCCCTGACTGTCATGTAATCTTGTTCCCACCTTCAAGTGAAACTATTCTTATGATTGCAAAAACAAACCAATGCATGTAAAACACTGCTAAGAAAAAGAGGAAGCATTTAGAATTTAAATCTAAGAAATGTGCTAATTGGGCCAATGGTATCAAGGATTCTCCAATGGTACCAATCCCAATCTTTCCCCTGTTCAATGGTCAATTGTTCGAGGGATTTGAAAGCGGAACATCGTTCTTGAAATATAGGTTGCAAGTAAATGAACAAAAGTTACAACAAACAATCTAACATTTAATTAATTACATCTATTTATAATTTGCAAAGAAAATAAATTATAATTAACTAATCTAATGCTAAGAACTAGATTGCAACATTGGCCAAGTTGAGGGGCCCTCCCAGCTAGCTACCTACTGCAAGAGAATTGCAGCACTAAACATTTATCATGCTCACACAAATCTGCCTCCAAACATCAGCTTGATTGCTCTTTTATTAATACAGAAAGTTCAACAGTACAAAGACAAAGTAATGTTTCCTCAATCCTTATTACAAAAGAATGAATGACCTCTCTCAGTCTTATGGAGCTCCTATTTATACATTAAATATTAGTGGAACTGAATCACCAAGCTTAGAATTTGTTCAAACCAATTTTACAATTTGAGGAAACCGACCATATACAAAATCTCTACAAAACCATATTAGAGAATTAGACTTATCTCTCAAAACATCTCAAATCTTACAAATTGGTTCGCGAAAGGAAACTAATTTGGACATTTTGACACAAAACCCATGTTTTCGTTTTTCAAGAATCCTCTTCTTCAGTTCGAAATTGTGTTTGAAGTTATATGTCTGTAAACTGCTTATTAATTTAGACCATAACTTTGACCAAACACTTGGAGACTCACACGTGCGACCTGTGCATGATCTGATGGGTGGATAACCATATAAAAGAATCCAACTACGATGTATATGTGTCCATTTATCCATTGGACATGTGGAAGTATGAGGAGCAATGACAATGTTGAAAGAACTCTATGTGTGTTGTAGGATCTGGACTTGGAGGAAAATTTCATTAGTAATGAGTCAATCAATAATCTTTCTAAGCTACCAAAACAATGGAAATAGTCATAATTGATGACAAATTTACCTTATTTATTCATAGTAACATGTTCATCAAAATTCTTCATTATTAGGCTAATGTGAGATATAAATAGACAAAAAGGAGGGATAAATCAGTTAAAAGAGGGTTTTACTAGTGGTAAAAGATTATCAATTTAGACGCCCAACAGGAGAGATACCCAACATGATGGCCATCTTTCTGAACTTAGTGGTGTACTCATATACACTATGTCCCTCCCTCTATGTGTAATGCCATTGGATCCATTGGTCCTCTACATACCCAATAGGGTAAAGTTGGGACTTGATGAGGGTTTTTAAGTCCTCCCACCTAGTTACTGGTGGATCACCCTCCAGCCTAAGTGTTTCTGTATGGATTTCCCACCAAGTTAAAGCATGTCCCTCTAAATTCAATCTAGCAAATGAAATCTTTTGCTCTTCATCTATATGGTGAACGCTAAAATAAACTTCTTGTTGTTGCAACCAATAATTCAGTTTTAATGAATCGATCTCACATTGGTATGGCTTTATGTCCACTTTCACTTCCATCTTGAATAGGGAATGTGAAGGGTGAATGATGCTTGAACTCTGAATCTCTTTCTCAAGTTCTTTTTGTGACTCCTTTATAAGGTTTTCCTGACCTCCCGATATCCCCTCCAATATGATCTTTGAGTTAGAGCCTCCATCATCTTTGAATGGTCTGAGCTTACTTGCTAGAGTCGCCACGAGGAGGTTCATATTGCAGTTGATATCAATGACATGTGCTTCCAACCTCTCAAATTTCTCTTCTACTAGATCTCGAGGGTTGTTATGAATATACTCATCTTCCATGGCTAGGGTTCTACGACTTTCTTCTTAAATCGTTTTCAGGATCCCTGCAACTTTCCACAAATACCACAAGAAAACCTACTCTTATACCAATATGATTTGTAAATTGTCGTGGATATTCCATTCAAACAATTTGTCACAACATATATGATAAATAAAACTAAAATCTACACTATGAAGTTTAAATTCCTTTAGATTCCATAATATTTAGTTACTAAATTTCTACTTATGCATGAAATAGGTAAAATGTAGAAAACAGACAACAATGAAATTCAATCACACACCTTCCAAAAAATAACACAAATCTTTTCTCTAGCAAACCTTTACAAGAGAAAACCCAACTAGAAGGTGAAGCTAGTTTGCTCTCTTTTCTCTAGTATAGAAATAATGCAAGTATAAAGGAGAAGGCACTCTCTATGAATTTACCTTAATCCTCTAGCCTATTAGGCTGCTACAGAACATTAACCCCCTCTATTATTCTCTCTAATTTCCCACTCCCGGTTGTTCTACTCTGCTATGGAACAAAATACAATAACATAGAATGGAACCCCTTCTCCTCCTGACGGCCTAATATTTAACATAGCCTAATGGCCATCTATGGTTAGGGTATTGACTTCCTCAACCCTCAATTAATGATCAGGTTTGATCCTTCTAGAGTGTTCCAGAAAATCCAATATGTGGATAACCCCACACGTTAAAGTAATGGGGGCTGGCATGGCATCCACTAGCACCATGGTGATTAATACGGTAGGTCAACTTGAGGGAGGCATAACTTTCACATACAAACTTTGATTGAGGTGATTATTGCACCGTTAGAAAGGTATCAATGTGTAGAATATATAATATATCAAGTTTAGACCATGAAAAAGTGTTGCTTGATGCCTCAAAACAGCTTTGGAATATTTCAGATGATTTTTTGGACTCAAATTTCCAAATTTGGACCATCCGCAAAAATAGCCTTGCAAGTTGATTCCTCCAATTTTTCCACCTAGAAAATACTGAGATAGATGAAAAATAATATAATGATCCAATCCAGATCATAACGCCCCATTTAGTGAGGCTTTTGGTAGCCAAAAATGTTACTAAATAAGATGACAAAAAATTTCCTCTACCTTCTCCCTAGAGTACCACTTTTCTTTGCCTGGAAGTTGTCCTTTCAACCCAATCTACCAAAGGACATGTTACCCCTGTCTTCTAGTTATGTACCTCTTCTGAAAAATTGTGTCCTTTTCCAACTCTAACTGAGCATCTGGTGTTAATTCCTCTATGGAAGGTATGATCTGCTCCTCCTCCTCATGCAACATGGAAGGTTCATAGAGTTTGAGATTCTCCGCATTCACTACTGAGTAAATTTGCATGTATGGGGGTAGAATGAGTATGTAGGAATTATCTCCCACCTTTTCCACTACCTCAAAAGGACCATATAACATAGCCTTGTTCTTCTTGCTAGGACCCTATAGTCTTTCCTTATTCAATTGTAACCATACTTTGTCTCTCACTCTAAATGTTCTCTCTATTCTGTGTTGGTCATGTCTAGCTTTGCACCTTTCATCTAACTTATTTAGCATCTCCCATACTTGAAAATGGATCTTCCTAATCTTCTCAACAAAAGTTTATGATTTTAATGCGTCTCCTATGAGGTCCTCCCTCACTCCTCCTTGTTTTCCATGTACAACATCTAAGGGTGAGGGTGGAAAATATCCAAAGAAAGTTTCAAAAGGTAACTTACCAATAGAAGTGTGGACTGCTTTGTTATAAGAGTGTTTTACATAGATCAAATTTTCATGCCAGGCCTTCAAATGCTTATAATTGCAACTCCTCAAAAGCTGCACCAAATTCTCATTGACTACTTTTGTTTTCCCATCTGTTTGTGGATGGAATGTTGTAAACCTCTTGAGCTTAGTGTCCATCTTCTCCCACAATTTAGTCCAGAAGGAACTAAGAAATCTGGTGTCCTTGTATGAGATGATGCTCCTTGGTATCCCAAAGTGAACCCAAACTTGTTCAAATAACAAGTTTGTTGCTTCATGTCCCTTGATGGTCTTTTTACAAGGCACGAGAATGCACATTTTGTTGACCCTACCATTTACCACAAATAAATAGTCATGTCCCTTCCGCAAGGTTGGTAAACCACCCACAAAATCCATGGAAATGCTTTCCCAAGGTCTAGTGGGTACCGATAAGGGATGGTATAGACCTTGCTTCTTGTTACTAGGTTTGTTGGTACAAAAAGGTATACATCCTCTAATATATAGTGCTACATACTATCAAAATCTTGGCCAGTACACATACCTCTCTTTAAGTTGGCAAATGTCTTCCCAACACCAAAATATCTTGCAATCTTGGAGGTGTGAGCCTCTTTGATAAGCTATAATCATTCACCTTTAGGAACACAAAGCTTGTCGAGCTTGTAGAGTAGGCCATTTTGGAAATGATAGTCAACCTTGTTGTCACCCTCTTCTATATGAATTTGGCCCTATAGCTACTGAAACACCTCTGTGAAGTCCTCATCTTCTATGTATGCTTCTCTGTATGCATCATAGGTAAAAGGCTCCATGCGCATTAGATTTCCCAAAGATAATGTGGGTGGTTGTGAAAACATGTCTGTCAACTTGTTTGTGCTACCCTTCTTATACTTTATTGCCAAATGAAATTGCTGTAAGAACCCCATGCATTTGTAATGCCTGGTTTGTCGTAACTTACTCTGGGGATGCAAATGCTGGAGTGGATGGTGATCTGTGTGGATGATGGTCTCCTTTCCCATCAAATAATGATTCCACTTGTTGATAGATTGTACCAAGGCATAGAGATCCTTTTCATAGGTAGGGTAGTTGAGGAGCACCCCATGAAATACTTCAGAATGATAGTTGAGAAGCCTTCCTCCTTGCATTATGACTGCTCCCATGGCATACCCACTTGCATATGTCTCCACTTTGAAGGGATTATGCAAGCTTGGTAGTGTAAGCACCGATGCTCGACTGAGCTTTCTTTTCATCTCATCAAAGTCCTTTTGCTAATTCTTTCCCCACTGGAAAATCTTACTTCGAACCGTTATTGTATGGAGTGTTGCAACTACTGCTAAAAATGAAGTTATGAACTTCTATAAGTACGGTGATGCCCCAACAAATCTCCTAACTATTGTGCAATTTGTAGGAATTGGCCATTTCATGATGGCCTCCATCATGGTGGGATCTATCTTGAGCTTGCCTCCATTGATCACATACCCTATATACACCAAAGACTGCTAAGAAAACTCACATTTCTTGAGATTGACTAGCAATTGGTGCTTCTTCAAGGACTCTAACACCTACATAAGACGTGATATGTGCTCCTCCCAGGTAGCATTATAAACCAATATATCATCCAAATATACAATAACAAAATGAATCTAGATAAGGGAATAAAACATCATTCATTAGTCTCATAAATGTCGCTGTTATGTTGCATAAACCAAATGACATAACCAACAACTCATGCAAACCTTGCCTTGTCTTGAAGGTAGTATTCCATGTATCTTCTTCTTTGAATCGTACATGGTGATATCCCAATTTCAAATATATCTTAGTGAAGTACTTGGCATGCTGTAGCTGGTCCAACAGATCGTCGATTTTGGGAAGAGGGTACCGATTCTTTACTATAATCCTTCTCCTTCTTCCCCTCCTTGGCAGATTCCTAATGCTCTTTCTACTTGGAACCTCTTGGTTTCCCTTCATTTTGTCCTATGTTTTCTAGGTGATGTGCTTGTACACACACCTCATCCACTATCATTGGCTTGAAGAGCATCACCTACTTTCATAGATAACCATGTAAACCCCATAGATACTTGAGGAATATGTCTAGGTTATTGGGAGAGATACCCAACATGATTTCCATCTTTATGAACTTAGTGGTGTACTTCTATACACTCTTCCCCTACCTCTGTGTGAAGTAGTGCCACAATATCCATTGGTCCTCTACATACCCAATAGGGTAGAATATGGACTTGATGAGGGTTTTGAAATCCTCCCACCTAGTTATAACATGGCCCTCTAAATTCAATTTAGGAAATGAAATCTTTTTATCTTCATCTATAAGGTGAATGCTAAAATAAACTTTTAGTCACTGCAACCAATGATTCAATTTTAATACACCGATATCACCTTGGTATGGCTTTATGTCCACTTTCTCTTCCATATTGAATAGGGACTATGAATGGTTAATGACACTCAAGCTCGACTGCTCTTTCTCAAGTTATTTCTACGACTCCTTTCCTGGGTCTTTTTGATCTCCTAATTTCTCCTTGGATCTAACATCTAAGTTAGAACCTCCATAATCTTCGAACGGTCTGAGATTGCTTGCAAGAGATACCATGAGGAGGTTCATATTGCGGTTGGTATTGGTGACCTATGCTTCCAATCTCTCAAATATCTCTTCTGTTGGATCTCGAGGTTTGTTATGAACATACTCGTCTACCATGGCTACGGTTTCTGCTACTTCACTTTAAGTAGATTCCTAGATCCTTCAACTTCCCAAAAATACCCAAAAGAAAGCCTACTCTTATACCAATATGATCTGTAAACAACTGTGGATATTCCACTGGAACAATTTGTCACAATAGATCTGATAAATAAAACTGAAATCTACACAATGAAGGTTAAATTCAATTAGATTATAGAATATCTAGTTACTTATTTTCTTCTTATGCATGAAATATATAAAATGCGGAAAATAGAGAACAATAAAATAAAATCACATCATCCACAAAATAATACAAAGATTTTATTTGGGAAACTCTTATAGGAGAAAACCTAGCTAGAAGGTGAGGCTTCTTTGCTATCTTTTATCTGATATGGAAATAATGGAACTACAAAGGAGAAGCAAATCTCTATGGTGTTACCTGAGACTTGCAACTTGTTCGATACTATAGAACATTAACCCCCCTTGTTATACTCTCTAATTTCCCACTCCCATTTGTTATGCTTTGCTATGGAACACAAAACAATAACACAGAATGGAATCCCTTCTCCTCCTCACAGCTCGATATTTAACATAGCCTGATAGCCGTCTAGGGTTAGGGTTTTGAATTCTTCAAGCTTCAATTTTGATAAGGTTTTGGACCTTCTAGAATATTCTTGAAATTCCTCACATGGCTATCCCCATATGCATTAGTAACATGGGATGACGTGACATCCTTTCATACCATGGTGTTCAACATTATAGGTCAACTTGCAGGAGGCATAATTTTTGCATACGAGATCCGATTGACGCATGGTATGCATCGTTGGAAAGGTCTTAGAGTGTAGAACATTGTCAAGTGGGTGGCAAGAGTTCAAGTGGGTGTATTTGTGTGAGAGTACTGGTAAGGGATGGTATAGATCTTGCTTCCTGTTATTGGGCTTGCTGGTACAACAAAGTATACATCCTCTAATATACTGTGCTACATATTCTTACATTATAGGCCAATACACATACCTTTGTAAGTTGGAAACTGTATTCCCAACACAAAAATGTCCTGCAACCTTGGAGGTGTGAGCCTCTATGATAAGTTGGAATCACTCACCTTTAGGAACACAAATATTTTCGAGCTTGTAGAGTATACCACTCTAGACATGATAATAAACCTTGATGTCACCTTATTCTATATGAATTTGGCCTTGTAGTTGCCGGAACACCTACTTTATGTCCTCATCTTATATGTATTCCTCTCTATATGCATCATGGGAAAAAGGCTCCATGTGCATTAGAGTTCCCAAAGTTGCAATATTGGATGTGGGTGGCTGTGAAAGCATGTTTTCCAACTTGTTTGTGCTACCCTTCTTATACTTTATGACCAAATGAAGCTATTGTAATAATCCCATCCATTTTTAGTGCTTGGTTTGCTGTAACTTACTCAGGGCCTACAAATACTAGAGAGGTTGGTGATCTTTGTGCATGATGATCTCCTTTCCCATCATATAGTGCTTATACTTTTTGACAACTTGTACTAAGGAATATAACTCCTTGTTGTAGGTAGAGTAGTTGAGGACCATCCCATGAAATACTTCAAAATAATAGGAGATAGGCCTTATTCCCTACATTAGGACTACTCCCATGACATACCCACTTGCATCTGTCTCCACTTCGAAAATATTCTGTAAGTTTGGTAGCACAAGAAATGGTGCTTGAATGATATTTATATTCATCTCATCAAAGGGCTTCTATTGATTCTCCCCCCACTGGAAACTCTTACTGCGTGTTGTTATTGTGTGGAGTGGTGCAACTACTGCTGAAAAATGAAGCTATGAAATTCTGCAAGTACTGTGCTTCCCAACAAAGCTCTAACTTCTGTGCAATTTGTAGGAATTGACCATTTCATGATGACCTCCATCTTGGAGGGATCTATCTTAAGCCCGCGTCCACCGATCACATACCCTAGATACACTAAATACTGTTAGGAAAACTCACATTTCTTGAGATTGGATAACAACTGGTGCTACTTCAGGGTCTCTAACACCTGTATAAGATGTGAGATGTGTTCCTCCCATGTAGCACTATAAACTACTATATCATCCAAATAGACAATAACAAATGAATCTAGATAAGAGCATAAACCATCATTCATTAGTGTCATGCATGTAGCTACTGCATTGCATAAACTGAATGGAATAATAGACCACTCATACAAACCTTTCCTTGTCCTTAAGGCAATATTCTAGGTATTTTCTTCTTTGACTCATACCTGGTTATATCTTGATTTCAAATCTAGCTTATTGAAGTAGTTGGCATGCTACAATTGGTCCAACAGATCATTGAGCCTAGAAAGAGGGTATTAATTCTTCAGTGTAATCTTTTTCAATGCCCTGTAATAGATACACATTCTCCAAGTCCCAACCTTCTTGGGAACAATTATGATGGGTGACTCACAAGGTGAGGTACTTGGTTGAATTACACCCTGCTCCAACAACTGTTGCAACTTCTTCTTAACTTCATTTTCTTCCAGAACAAATTGTCTATACAAACCAATATTTGGCAAGGGGGAGTCTGAAAATAATTGGATTTTGTGCTCCACTTCCCTCTTAGGTGGTATCCCTTTAGGCTCCTGGAACACTCCCATGTATTCCTTTAGAAACTCCTCCAATTCATTTTTCTACTCCTTAGTACGCCATTCCAGGGAAGTATTTACTTTTAACTACTCTTCACAAGACCGATTTTCCCTTAGCAAAAGTAACACATATTTATTGCTAGAACTGATAAATCTCTTAGCCAATATTGGTTGGTTGTCTGCATGAAGATAACATCCCTCATATACACCCAATTCTACTTCATCTATAAAATTAACACTTACAACAAATTTAATCTTGCACTTCTTCTTGACCTGTATCTTGATGGGGAAGAGCTTGGTCATCTCCTTCTCTTCTTGGTGATGAAGTCTACTCAGATCCACCTCCTTCTAGATAGATGTGAAATTAATATTTTCATCCACATTAGAGCTACTTTCAACTTGATTGCTCGAATATGTGGGTAGAAGGTTCTTTTTCTTTCCATCCTTCTTGCGGTTCTCCAGGTTCAGCTCTGGATATAGTTTCCAACACTTTTTCCCAATGTAGCCATCAATATTGAAATGGTTGCTAGGATGCTTGCACTGATGTGCATTGGCAACTGTCTTCTTATCCTTTCCCCCCTTGCACTTCTTCTTCCCTTCCTTGGAATATTCTTGGTGCTCTTTATGCTTGGAACCACTTGGTTTCCCTTTCTTTTGGCCTATGTTTTCTAGGTACCGTGGTTGTACACATGCCTCATCCACTCTCCTTGGCTTGAAGAGCATCACCTACTTTCGTAGATGATCGTGTAAACCCCATAGATACTTGAGGAGTACATCTAGATTCTTGGGAGAGATACCCAACATGATGGACATCTTTTTGAACTCAGTGGTGTACTTCTATACACTCTGCCCCTACCTCTACTTGATGTAGTGCCATTGGATCCATTTGTCCTCCACATACCCGATAGGGTAGAATTTGTACTTGATGGGGGTTTTGAATTCCTACCACCTAGTTACCAACGAATCACCCTACAGTCTAAGTGTTTCTGTATGGATTTCCCTCTAGGTTAAAGCATGACCCTCTAACTTCAACCTAACAAATTAAATATTTTTCTCTTCATCTATAAGGTGGATGCTAAAATAAACTTCTGGTTGCTGCAACTAATGATTCAATTTTAATGCATTGATATCACCTTGGTATGGCTTTATGTCCACTTTCAATTCCATATCGAATAGGAACTATGAAGGGTTAATGACACTCAAACTCAGTTTCTCTTTCTCATGTTCTTTCTGCGACTCCTTTCCTGGGTCTTCTTGATCTCTTGATTTTCCCTCCAATCAGATCTATGAGTTAGAACCTCCATCATCTCTGAATGGTTCAATATTTCTCGCTACAACTACCATGAGGAGGTTCATATTGCGGTTGATATCGATGACCTATGCTTCCAACCTCTCAAATATCTCTTCTATTGGTTCTCAAGGTTTGTTATGAACATACTCGTATGCCATGTCTAGGGTTTCTATGACTTCTCTTTAATCTGATTCCTTGATCCTGTAACTTCCCACAAATACCCAAAATAAAACTTGCTTTGATACCAATATGATTTTAAATTGCCATGGATATTCCACTAGAGCAGTTTGTCACAACATATTTGATAAATAAAATTGAAATCTACACTATGAAGGTTAAATTCCTTTAGATTCCAGAATATTCAGTTACTAATTTGGTGCTTATGCATGAAATAGATAAAATGCGGAAAATATACAATAGTAGAAAACAATCACACACCATCCACAAAATAACACAAAGATTTGTTTTGGGAAACCCTTGCGGGAAAAAACCTAACTAGAAGGTGAGGCTTCTTTGCTCTCTTTTCTATGGTATGGACATAATGCAAGTACAGAGAAGGAACTCTCCATGGAGTTACCTGATACCTATGACATGTTAGGCTACTACAAAACATTAATCCCCCTATTATTCTCTCTAATTTCCTATTCCTAGTTGTTCTAATCTTGTATGGAAAAAAATATAATAACATAGAATGAAACGCCTTCTCCTCCTAGCAGCCCGATATTTAACATAGCCCGATAGCCATCTAGGGTTAGGGTTTTGACTTCCTCAACCTTCAATTGTGATAAGGTTTTGTACCTTATATAATATTCTTGAAAGTCCTCACATGGATAGCCCCATATGCACGAGTAACAGGGGCTGACGTGACATACTCTCATACCATGGTGGTGAACACGATATGTCAACTTGCGAGAAGCATAACGTTTTCTTACGAGCTCTACTTGATGCACAATCTGCATCGTTGGAAAGGCCCCATAGTGTATAACACCATCAAGGGGACATTCAGAAGTTCTGGACACCAAAACCTTAAAAAACATCGTTTAATGCCTCAAAATGGCTTTTGAAGGTTCATGACCCCATTTTTCCAAACTGGCACCTGCCACTAAAATGACCTTGCAAGACGATTCCTCCAGTTTTTTCCACTCTAGAAGCATTGATATAGATGAAACATAATATAATGATCCATTTTGGATCAAGGGAGAATTATCAAAGACAACTTTAAAAATACAAAGACAGAGATTTGGGTTCCATTACAATTTTGAAAAGGGGAAGTGAAACCAAGTTGCATGAAGATAATCAATGAAAATAAGGTCCCATTCTCCTTTGGAACAAGGAAGATATGCTCAAGAAGAGAAATAAGTGATTGATTCCAAAACATGGGAGAAATGTTTTCAAGAAGAAAAACTAGTAGTCATGTGGGACAAAAGGAAGGGAAAACCAAATATGCACAAGGATTTTGATTTTCTATGGCAAGGCCCTTACAAGGTTGGAAATAATTATGTTGATGATTCATTTTACTTGTCCACATTGGAGGGGATGACATTACCACTTCTAATTAGTGTATCCCTTCTCAAACCCTATCATGGGCAGGAGACTTGACTTCTTGCTTCCTGAATAGATTAGACTAGGGTAGGTAAGCTAGACAAGTCATATTGTGTTCTTTATTTATTTCACTATTGATATTTATCATTGATTTATTATACATTCATCCTAGCTTAATGTTTATATTATAAAAAATAAAAAATGATATATTCATGAAATGCTTTTTTCTTTCTTTCTTGCTGTTGGTGCAAAATTGGAGACCGAGGTTCTTGGAGGTTACCAACAAAGATACCAATGTAGTCTAGTAGCACTGGAATATTCAACCTTTCGCAAGGGAAGGAGGTCTCACCTGAAGTGCAACCGAGACTTATGTGTGATAAAGTGAGTTAGCGAGGAAACTCTATCAGATTTAACACAATAAAATACAGATCCATCTTGAAGAGATACTTGGAAACAAAGAAAGAATATCAAATACACAGTACAAGAGAAATTGCGCAAAGGAGAAATTACGGAGTCGTACACATTAGTACCAAAGTTTTATGGCCCAAAATATCCTTCATATTATCAATTTCTCAAAGTTCACAATCCCACAAGTACAAAGAGGAAATCATAGCTTATACAATGCAATTCATGCTCCAATGAACAATTGTCCCAAAAAATCTTCGCAACAACTTATCACACTAGACTCAATAATGGAGATATCCTTTTACAGAGAAAGAATGACAAGGATTACATCATCAACAATATTACAACACATAATCATTTTGCAACTGACTCACAACTAAACAACCCTTTCCCATTACACAATTCCCGATTTGTATTGTTTTCTTGGCTGCTTATTGATTCCATTGTTATGCTTTCTTGATTACGCTTCCATTTTGCATGCGATCGAAGGTTCTGGCTCTTTTTGTTGCTCTTCCAGCTGGTGCATGAATATTTTCCTTGCTAACATACTGGTGGTTATCTTTCCTCCACTTAGATCTCTCACTGATATTCTATACTTTTTCGCAAAATTTTAATATTTCCGCAAAACCGGGTGGTCTTCAAAAATGGAGGGCCCCCCGACCACAATCCTTGAATCGTCCCGAGTCAACTTTCTTCCTTCTTGCTATGTTCTCCCTTAAATGGAGGGTCCAAATAAGGTACTATCTGCACCACATGCTATCTAAAACTGTCATATTGGACAACTCTGTCTTGCCACTTCCGCAACAAAATGGAAGCTCTTGCGACAAACTCTTGTTCCACAACAACATTGGGCTCTGTGGGATTTGTGGCTATCAATGTCTTCCACTCATATTCCGCAATAGAATTAAGCTGCAACATTTTGACATACTCTCTTGCATGACTAGTTTGAGCTCCCTGAGTTCTTTCTTTGCAGCCAGATTAGCGTCATACAGAGTGTCGAGGAGTTCATAAAATTCTTGGATATGCATAAACTTTGTAGTATTCTCAACAAGTTCTGTGATTGCTTGGAATTCTTGATTCATCTATTTTATCTGCACCCTAAGGTCCTCTATTGGTTTTTTCCAATACTCTAACAAGCTGACCCAATCGTTAACCAACTCAAAGAGCTGGCTGCACTCACTGGCTCGCTGATGAAGATATGTGCGAACAATATCACCCTCCTCAACAATTTTGTTGATCTTTTCCAACATTTCCTTAGGCTGTTCCTGTTCTTTAAACCTGATGGCTTCCAATTGTTGTTTGAGATTGTCAATTCACCCTGCTAATTGCGTCCAAGCATCTGCAACAAGGACAATCCTGTCAGCGGGCGCAACTGGGGTGATTTCCTATGGTATCTCAGGTACACTATTGAAAAGTAGGCCAGACTTGGATGTTTTTTTCTGACACCACCAGGATACTGGATTCAACTTGTACCCACAAGATTTGCTCATATGCTTTGGTTGTAGTGGCTACATTGACAACCTCTCTCAAGGGTTGCACTTGTTGTGTTATGTCTTGATTAGTATGCTCGACTGTTGTGATCCTTTGCTCCAACTGGTCAGTGGAGGCCCGTATAAGGTGCAAGATCCATGGTGTATCCCATGTGGACAACTCTCCACTAGTGAACAAGGAATCCAATGGTGGCCGCAAAGCAAGTGGCTGATCGCTTGTGATAGAACGCTAAGAAAAGATAGGGGTACCAACACCATGTGGGGTAGGTGAGTGTTGTAAGGTAAATGAACCTTACAAGAGTTACCTCCCTTAGGATCTTCCCAGACCTAAGACAAAATAAAGATACAAGAAATATATTTTCATAGATTCAAATTATACATGAAAATAATCTATGAGTTGATGGAATGAAATATTTACCCGGTGATCAAACTGTTATCCTTGCATGCTCCTTAGCTATTAGATTTCTCGAATATGCCCTTCGATCTTACCGACATGGATCTGCACACATAGAGACACAAATAAACCTTTCACAAGATCAAACGAATAATGTATAAATGGATAATATATCTAGTGACATAACAAAACAATATCAATTCCCTACAAAGATTATAACAATTACATACAATCAAGTAACGAGGAAAATCTTGTTCATCTTATATTAATGGACAAATGGTTTACAAGTTACAATCAAGGAAGTTGATGCAGTCCTTTCCCATGTTCCTTTCCCAAGCTCTATAATCAAACCACCATTATAAGTTTGTTTTTTCCTTTCTCCCCCATTTTCCCATGAGAGATCCTCATTATATAGGATAGTAGAGATAATATCAAAGTTTAGTCTAGATAGGATCTAGATGCCCAAGATAACAAAGCTTCTAGAGGTCGAACCATGAAAAATATGAAGTTTAATCTCATCTCATGGAAACTAATCCTAAATAGGGAGTAATAGACCCGGTCGTGCCTTGCATGCTTGCAGGGAGCGACCGATCGCCCTTTGAAAGAGGAAAAGGAGCGACCAACAATTTTGGTCACAGGATGTAAAGGGACAGCCTGCAACTAGGAAAAGTGGTATAATTCAATGTTTCAGGCTGCTAACCTCTAGATGATGTTCATTAGGTGATCATGTGACAAATAACTCTATAATAGATGCACCCTAAAGTGTGAGTTTAGAAGAGGTGTCTGATAGCCGAAATACTTTACAATCAAAATAAAAAATATTTGGGCGAAGGAACCTGCAAATAAACCATCATTGGTCCAAAATAATAATAACATCCTCGAGGTGGGAATACCCATGCTTGGTAATAAAAAATAAGTATAGCCGCCAAAATAGTACATTGCAGATCCATGCATGACACATACAATTAGATCATGGCCACAAAATAATACACTCTAGATCCATGTTACAAGTGAAAACATAGCCACGACCAAATACAAATGTGGATCTATGTCATAGTATACAAATTAGTGAGATGAATCGATGCCTGAGAGATCTTTATAGTAGTCATGCATAACTCCATCAAAAATTGGGAGGGAATGCCATCAAAGAATGTGGTGGTTCCAACCAAAGGTCTTCGTCCCAAATCCCAATGGTATGAATATACAACATGTGAATAAATGAGCCGAGGTCGAGCATGGTAGAAACCACCTAATTACCGATCATAGATGTATACCATTAACATATGCGAGGTAATCCACCGATGATGACGATGGAATCCAAGATACCTAGTACAATATAGAGGGTGTGAATAAATGAGTTGAAGTCCAACACTCGTAGATTAATTCAACAAGAGTCAATGATGTAAACCCATTACTGAAATTCAATGGAATCTACCAATGATGTATGCAAATCCGAGGGTACCAACTGGTTTCTAGATTTCAATCTTGGATAATGATTTGGAGTCGACAAGATGAAATCCGTCGAAGGAGGGCCTTGCTGTATCCCTCATCAATCAAAACAAAAAATACAAAGGTAGATGGTGCGAAGAGTGTAATGGTAGAGTATAACCAACGCAAGGATGGCCGTGATGAATGGGCTAAAGGTTTGAAAGTGTCCGACATAGGATAAATTCCCTTGCACAAAACAAGACGACAAATAATCTGACTTGGCAACATTGACTCGTTAATGAACAAAACACGTGCCATGGATGACTGGAAGAGTAACGAGTCAGCAGAGTCCGAGAAATCATGGAAATGTTAATGACTGAGAGACAATGGATAACCCAAATGTTGTACATAGATGCAAAACATGTGCATTGTTCAAGGGAGACTCAATGGACAAATGCCATTTGTGAAGATGACTAGAAGGAAAACCCCCACCTCTTTTTCTCTCTTTCATGTTTGAAACAAGCGTGAGAGAAAATAAAAGTGTGTTCAATATTCTCACTCGTGGATTAAATTATCGAGCCCAGGGCAGATAATGGTGCTCGATGGTCTTTTCAATATTTAAGGAGTCTAGAAAGATTCGAAAGAAAACTCCATATACAATCTCATGGATTTAATGGTCCCAAGAAAGTAGATGCTCGTGTTTCATTTCATATTTAGAGAGTCTGAAAGGAAAAAGAAGAGCCTAAGGGTATGCTTTTTCGTAAATTTAGTCTCCCAAGCCTGAAAAAGGATAAAATAACACAAGGGAGAGCTCTTCTAGCCAATGTTTACTAGAGTATTCCTTTTTCTAAATTAATCCATCCGATCCAAAAAAGGGGTAAACTTCTACTGAATAAACGTCCTTTCAAATCCAATTAACGAGTGTGAAAGGAAACAAGCTCACTCGACAATCTTTTCATGTTTAAGAAGTCTGAAAAGAGCGTAAAGGAGACTCCAGGGTGTACCTTTGTCATGGTTGGTTATCGAGCGCGAAAAAGGGGTAATAGTAAGCTCGGTTGGAGAGAAAAAGTGGTATGCAATGAAATTCCAGGCGCATGGAATTTGACTGAAGCAATGGATTGCAACAAGACATGGAAAATGATGACCACTTATAACGACAGTTCTCAACCAACGATGTTGAAAATGGAAGCAAGTAGGTGGCTAGATGCGGTCAAGCATGGCTATGATGCAATAATAAATGGAAGCAAATGGTGTAGTAGCAATAAGCAGCAAGCCAAAAGCGACAATAAAATGAAACCATTTAAACAACAAAAATGGTGGGAACCTAAGGTACAATGCTAGTAATATGGATGTTTAATAATGAAAAGAGGGAAATTCAAGAAAAGACCTCTCCCTATAGGCTAGGTTGGAGACACGAACCTCAAGTTCAATGGATGTCCCCATCTTAAAAACGTCCCTAGAATCATGTCAACACACATAAACTAGATTCCAAGGTCAACACACATAGTGAAAT
>CBVK0103790944.1:0-14462 GCA_900067695.1 Picea abies | reverse complement strand
TGGAGTCGCCATGAAAATTTTGAGCTTTGGATTCGTCTAAAATTGGAGTCGTCAAGTGAATGGTACAACCTTCGTGCGTTTTCCTTCTGTTCACCATCAGAAGTCAAATCTGAACTTTGTTGTTTATCCCTCGGAAGATTTTACCTTCACTCCCTGACAATGACGCCAAAATGTTATCACTCCATAATTTCCCTTGGCTGTGGGAGGAAAACACAGAGGTAACCTTCAAACCAACTTTAGGACTAGAAGCTAGCCCTTCCAATCCAGAGAGGGCTCTCTCTTTATAAATCAGTCAAAAATGACATGCTATCTAATGGGCACAGTGGCTAGATCATCTGTAGAGTAGGGGGTTTGAAAAAGTGATTTAGTTGGGCTGAGGAAAACATCCATTGGGCGATGGAGTTAGGGTTAAAAATATCAATGAAATGAGCTTCCAAGAATAGGTATAGGAACTATTAATCTCATAGGCAAGATATACAACATATCAATAGACAATAATCAGTTGTAGAATGGTGGAGGAAAAAAAATACACAGATCATTCATAACAGAGCACCAAGCTGTGGATGAATTCTGCTATAAAATTTAGGAAGAAAGGTGAAATATGAAAATACAAAGCATACAGGATGAATTTTGTATCAATCAGCAAAATGAAACTGCAGAGCACCAATCATAGATGAATTCTGTAGTTCATTTAAAGCAACAAATATGAAGACCTTCAGTTCATGAGTTTCACTAGAAATAGACACACAAAGAAACAAACTAAATAAAAACTGTAACATGAATCTACGAGCAATAGATCCAGTCCTTCTACTTGGAAACTTTATTCATAAGACAAGATATGTTTACATAAAGCCCAAAGAGTCCTTACTCAGGACCGAACCCTGATTACATTGCAACTGATAACTTAAATAGCCCTTACATCACTGAAGCAGTTACCAATTTTAATGAATGAAAGAGTTTGAAAATAAAAATGATCTTTAAACAATCTCAAAAGATTTGATCGAATGTCTTCAAATCTGGCAAAATCAGCAGCTATTGGACACTCTATCACCAAGTCTGGAACTGCTATCTCCGTTTGCCACCTATTTGAACTATCCGCCTAAAATTTGAGATTTTTGCTGATATTTATCTTGAATTGCTGTGCTTCCTGCATTCTGTAAAGTTCCCTCGAGATGGTGAAAATAACCCTTTGACCACTGCTAATCTTTGCCTTTAATCCTGGGATTATAATATGGAAGTGTTGAGTTTAGCCTTTAGGTATTCATATCAATTCTTAGAATGTTAATTTTGTGTAACACAATGCCCTGCCACCTGTGCATTCGTTATCTTCACTTGCCAGAGTGAAAGTTGAATAAATCTCAACAAATCTGGGACTGATTATTAATCCTCTGGCACTTGTCCTCTTCCTGAAGATTTGGAAACAGATTGCTTTGACTGCTGATTTTGGTGTCAAAAAATATCGGAATGATCTTCCATTTTTTAACTGACTATCCTCTTATTAATTTTGTGCCTTAAAATAATGAAGGAAATCCCCACCGAATGCTGGAGTTGATTCTTATTCATAGTTGACAGGTGTTAATTCAAAATACCCTATTATCTTTGGCTACACCCAATCTTCGAACTGATAATTTTCTAACACCTGTTTTCAATTGTCTGCCTATAATCTTGAGCAGCTATCTCATCCCTTAAAACTCAAATGCTATCTTGCCTGGATATGTGGAGATAATCCTCGATCCCTCATTTTTTATTTATTTTTGTTTACTCAAAAAATCTACTAATATCACCAGAAGATGCATAACCTTACATTAGAGTTGTATATATGCGTTCATTTGGAGATATCCCAACCAATACCATTTTATCAATCACCTTGAGAGTACCATTTTATCAATCACCTTGAGAGCACTTTCTATCTGTTTCTTTTGTACCAAACCGTATACCAGAACATTATATGTTTCTACAGTAGGTATGCAGCCACATCTCCTCATCTGGTCCACCTTTTCCAAAGCTCTCCTCACATCACCATATTTTGCAAATCCATAAATTATGGTGGTAAAAGTTCGTGGTGATGATTTTTGCCTCTCCTTGCACATTTGATCAAGAATTCTAATGGCACGGTCCATGTTACCAAGTTTGCAGTGTGCATTTTTTATGTTGTTGTAAATAACTGAATTCACTGACATACATTTCTTCTTGGCCTCCTCGAACCAATACTTCAGCGTCTCCAATATTGGCATAACCTGAGATAAGAATATTATAGGTTGCCACATAATTTCATAGCTTCCTTTTCCCACACTCGACACAAGATATGATAGTATTTTTTATGATACAAGCACTACCTAGCAATCCCAAATATGAATAATATAGTGTCATGTAGGATTCTATAAACAACATTGGAGCTTTATATTTTATAATGAATCATCATTTCCTTCATTCGCTCAACACAACATGCCCTGTTCATTTTGTCTCAAACCTTGAATGTCAAGTCAACTCAATCAGGTTCACACCTGATATCTTTTGAGACATTGTGGGTAACTCCTTTGAGCAAATTCATGTGGCAATTAGGATGTAATTCATAGGATAAAAATGAGCCAAGAAACTAGTTAGAAAGTGACAGGCTTTGACGATGAGATGCTTGGGGTTTCCACCTGAAACTGGCATTGATAACTTGAGCATCCTATTGATAGTTTATAAGAGATCAAACCTGGAAATTATCATGACATCTGGATGCAAAAGGATTTGATATGGCGTTCATTTGACATTAGGGAGGGTTTTTTCTGTCAGCGACTAGTACCAAACTCTGTCATCATATCTCTAACACTTGACACATTCATTGGACACCTCTGCGCTTTCTTGGGTAGTTTCAATAAATAGAAAATTTGGGCTCACACCTGATAACCCTTATAATAAGTCTTGGCGTACACTCCTTAGCATCTGGACACTTTTTCATCAACATTCAAACAGCTGGATGATCAGGCACTTTGATTAGTCGCCTTAACACTTCCACATGCTCCCAAGCGAGCGCCGACCTTCTTGACATTACTTTGACATTCAACGTTCAGGCGATCTACTAGCAATGAGTGATCTGGAATCTTCATTCAACATTCTGTGGTTTTTATTTTTGTAGTGTGGATATATCCCACATTGGAGCGGTTGAATGTACACAAGTTTATATATATACCGACAGTCACAATTCATTTCGAAGCTTTGTGCACAATGCTTGCTTATAAACTCCTTTGTTGTCTAGATGATGGGCTTTGATGCTAATCTTGTATATTAGTTAGTGTGTGAGGTGGTCTATCTCAATGGCTATAGATTTAAAAATCCAGTTTTATTACAAAAATTAGTGAAACTTTTAATCTAGTTTTATTACAAAAAATATTAAAAAATTAGTGTAATTTTATTAAAAAGTTAGTGTATCTTTATTTTGTATATTGGTTAGTGTGTGAAGTGGTTTATCAATGGTTATAAATTTAAAAACTCATTTTTATTATAAAAAATATTAAAATCTTTAGTTAGTGTGTGAGGTGGTCTATCTCAATGGCTATAGATTTAAAAATCCAGTTTTATTACAAAAATTAGTGTAACTTTTAATCTAGTTTTATTACAAAAAATATTAAAAAATTAGTGTAATTTTATTAAAAAGTTAGTGTATGTTTATTTTGTATATTGGTTAGTGTGTGAGGTGGTTTATCAATGGTTATAAATTTAAAAACTCATTTTTATTATAAAAAATATTAAAATCTGTAAATGAATCCTAGAGCAAAATAAGATTTAAAAACCCATTTTTATTACAAAAAATATTAAAACCTGTAAATGAGATTTAAAAACCCATTTTTATTATAAAAAAACAGTATGTTTATCTTGTATATTAGTTAGTGTGTGAGGTGGTCTATCTCAATGACTATAAATTTAAAAACTCATTTTTATTACAAAAAATATTAAAACTTGTAAATGAACGCGAGAGTAAAATAAGATTTAAAAACCCATTTTTATTAAAAAAAATATTAAAACCTGTAAATGAGATTTAAAAACCCATTTTTATTATAAAAAAATATTAAAAAGTTAGTGCATGTTTATCTTGTATATTAGTTAATGTGTGAGGTGGTGTATCTCAATAGTTATAGATTTAAAACCCCATTTTTATTACAAAAAATATCAAAACCTGTAAATGAACCCTAGAGCAAAATAAGATTTAAAAACCCATTTTTATTACAAAAAATATTAAAACCTATAAATGAGATTTAAAAACCCATTTTTATTACAAAAAATATTAAAACCTGTAAATAAGATTTAAAAACCTATTTTTATTACAAAAAATATTAAAAAGTTAGTGTATTTTTATCTTGTATATTAGTTAGTGTGTGAGGTGGTCTATCTCAATGGCTATAGATTTAAAAACCCATTTTTATTACAAAAAATATTAAAACCTGTAAATGAACCCGAGAGCAAAATAAGATTTAAAAACCCATTTTTATTACAAAAAAGATTAAAACCTTTAAGAGACCAAAATAAGATTTAAAAACCCATTTTTATTACAAAAAATATTAAACCCTGTAAATGAACCCAAGAGAAAAATAAGATTTAAAAACTCATAGATTTAAAAACTGATTTTTATTAAAAAAAATATTAAAACCTGTAAATGAACCCGAGAGCAAAATAAGATTTAAAAACCCATTTTTATTACAAAAAATACTAAAACCTGTAAATGAACCCGAGAGAAAAATAAGATTTAAAAACCCATTGAGCTTCCACCCTATCAAAGTTTTACGAAAAATTATTAAAACCTATAAATAAACCAGAGAGCAAAAAAAGATTTAAAAACCCATTTTTATTACAAAAAATATTAAAACTTGTAAATGAACCCAAGAGCAAAATAAGATTTAAAAACCCATTTTTATTGTTAGCTTTGTGGATTGAACCTCCACCCTATCAAAGTTTTACGAAAAAATATTAAAACCTGTAAATGAACCCAAGAGCAAAATAAGATTTAAAAACCCATTTTTATTGTTAGCTTCGTGGATTGAGCCTCCACCCTATCAAAGTTTTACGAAAAATTATTCAAACCTGTAAATAAACATAAACTAGAGAGCACAAAAAATTTAAAAACTCATTTTTATTAAAAAAATATTAAAACCTGTAAGTGAACCCAAGAGCAAAATAAGTTTTAAAAACCCATTTTTATTGTTAGCTTCGTGGATTGAGCCTCCACCCTATCAAAGTTTTACTAAAAAATATTAAAACCTGTAAATGAACTTGAGAGCAAAATAAGATTTAAAAACCCAATTTTATTGTTAGCTTCGTGGATTGAGCCTCCACCCTATCAAAGTTTTACGAAAAATGATTAAAACCTGTAAATAAACCAGAGAGAAAAAAAAGATTTAAAAACCTATTTTTATTAAAAAAATATCAAAACCTGTAAATGAACCCGAGAGCAAAATAAGATTTAAAAACCCATTTTTATTGTTAGCTTCATGGATTGAGCCTCCACCTTATCAAAGTTTTACGAAAAAATATTAAAACCTGTAAATGAACCTAAGCGAAAAATAAGATTTAAAAACCCATTTTTATTGTTAGCTTCATGGATTGAGCTGCCACCCTATCAAAGTTTTAAGAAAAATGATTAAAACCTGTAAATAAACTAGAGAGCAAAAAAAAGATATAAAAATCCATTTTTATTACAAAAAATATTAAAACCTATAAATGAACCCTAGAGCAAAATAAAAACCCATTTTTACTGTTGGCTTCGTGGATTGAGCCTCCACCCTATCAAAGTTTTATGAAAAATGATTAAAACCTGTAAATAAACTAGTGAGCCAAAAAGATTTAAAAACCCATTTTTATTACAAAAAATATTAAAACCTGTAAATGAACCTGAGAGCAAAATAAGATTTAAAAACCCATTTTTATTGTTAGCTTTGTGGATTGAGCCTCCACCCTATCAAAGTTTTACGAAAAATTATTAAAACCTGTAAATGAACCTGAGAGCAAAATAAGATTTAAAAACCCATTTTTATTGTTAGCTTCGTGGATTGAACCTCCACCCTATCAAAGTTTTACAAAAAATGATTAAAACTTGTAAATGAACCAGAGAGCAAAAAAAGATTTAAAAACCCATTTTTATTACAAAAAATATTAAAACCTGTAAATGAACCAGAAAGAAAAATAAGATTTAAAAAACCATTTTTATTACAAAAAATATTAAAACTTGAACCCGAAAGCAAAATAAGATTTAAAAACCCATTTTTATTACAAAAAATGATTAAAACGATTTAAAAACACATTTTTATTACGAAATGATTAAAACCTGTAAATGAACTGGAGAGCAAAATAATATTTAAAAACCCATTTTTATTAAAAAAAAAATGATTAAAACCGGTAAATGAACCAGAGAGCAAAAAAAGATTTAAAAACCCATTTTTATTACAAAAAATATTAAAACTTGTAAATGAACCCTATAGCAAAATAAGATTTAAAAACCCATTTTTATTAAAAAAATGATTAAAACCTGTAAATGAACTTGAGAGCAAAATATGATTTAAAAACTCATTGTTAGCCTCGTGGATTGGGCCTCCAACCCACCAAAGTTTTACGAAAAATGATTAAAACCTGTAAATAAACCCGAGAGCAAAATAAGATTTAAAAATTCATTTTTATTACGAAAAATGATTAAAACCTGTAAATGAACCCGAGAGCAAAATAAGATTTAAAAACCCATTTTTATTACAAAAAATGATTAAAACATGTACATGAACCCTAGAGCAAAAAAAGATTTAAAAACCCATTTTTATTACAAAAAATATTTAAACCTGTAAATGAACCCGAGAGCAAAATAAGATTTAAAAACCCATTTTTATTACAAAAAATGATTAAAACCTGTAAATGAACTCAAGAGCAAAATATGATTTAAAAACCCATTGTTAGCCTCGTGGATTGGGCCTCCAACCCACCATAGTTATACGAAAAATGATTAAAACCTGTAAATGAACCCGAGAGAAAAATAAGATTTAAAACCCCATTTTTATTACAAAAAATAATAAACCTATAAATGAACCCGAGAGCAAAATAAGATTTAAAAACCCATTTTTATTAAAAAAAATGATTAAAACCTGTAAATGAACCCGGGAGCAAAATAAGATTTAAAAACCCATTTTTTATTTTCCAAAATGTGTAGGTTTTAATCCAAACTTCCATTTTTTGTCGTTGATAAAATCTGGCACCAACAACTAAGTCCAAATGCTATAAAATGATCAAAACCTTAAGCATTGTGAAAGTGCCATGTCGTTGCAAAAAATGCCAAAACACTGCAAATGGAACGAAAACACTTATGAATTGGCACAAAAATTATACAGTGCCAACACCCTGATGCAATTTTTAGTGAATCCGGGGACCTCTGGACAACCCAAATACATCAATCTAGGCACTTGCTATTCGAAGGTAGAGAAGCAAAAATTGGTGCCAACAATTGAGTCCAAACACTATAAAATGATCAAAACCTTAAGCACTGTGAAAGTGCCATGTCATTGCAAAAAATGCCAAAACACTGCAAATTGAACGAAAACACTTATGAATTGGCACAAAAATTATACAGTGCCAACACCCTGATGCAATTTTTAGTGAATCCCAAGACCTCTGGACAACCGAAATACATCAATCTGGGCACTTGCTATTTGAAGCGAGAGAAGCATAAATTTACACAGTTGTTCAAGAGGTATCGTGATGTATTTTCCTCAATGTATGAAGATTTGAATACCTACGACACCTGCATAATTCAACACATTAGCTCCCCATACAGAGCAAATTTTGCAACTTGTTTCTCGGTGTGAATTGTTTTCTCTTTTAGACAGGTTTTCTGGTTACAATCAAGATCTCGTAGCAGAACCAAACCGGTTAAATACCACCTGTAGGACAAACTGTGGAACATATGTGTTTAGAAAATTAATTGACTTAATTGTTGAACATAAAATTATCAATCTAGGGGCGTAAGCTTAGAGGTGCCAACATTGTATGTGAAGGGACTAGGACCAACATGACTATCTAATTTATGGAAAAGAATATGAGACTACACTAGCAAATCACAATAAACTTTTTCATTGGGAAACAAAACAAGAAAATACCCTGCTAGCACAAGTTGTAATCTTTCACTCAAGAAAGTTCAGAGCATCATGTAATCTTGTTTCCACCTTCAAGTGAAACTATTCTTATGATTGAAAAATCAGACTGGGCTTGTAAAGGAAAATTAATCTATTCACAGTTTGATAAAATGAAACTATTCTATTGCAAATAAAACGAAGCAATCTATGTGTATTGGGTAGCAAAACAAGAGGTTTGCTTATTGGCCAAAGTCTTACAATTCTTCACTTAATATTAACACCTAAGTGTCAAAATAAATTATGTTCATGCCTTCAATGACATTTTTTCTAATGAAAATAGAGCATGTAAAAGAATATCAAAACTAATCTTACACTTTTTCTACAAAACTCAAAACTCACATAGTTAAGAATACAGAGTTTAGCAAGACCAATTTGCAAATCTTTCTTCAATGTTTACTCAATGTTCATTGCAAAAAATATAACTCAACAATATTGTTTAACTCTAGTGAGATCTAAGCTTCCAGTAACAAAAGAGATTCAATTAACAAACTAACAAAGAAATAAAACTATGACAAGGATTGATTCACACACTCACACTTGCATATAAAACTTGTATTCACAATCTCAAACTATATAATACTTTAGTTTGGAATCTTGAATGGTACAACCCTGTACTTCAACATCAACAAAAGTATGCCAAATTATGAGTGAAGAGATAATGCAATCATAAGGGAAAATTGCATTGTAATTGTTCAAGTCATGTTTGAGTCATTATCTAATCATACTAAAAAAAACAAAGATGTTGTTTGTAAAATGAATTTGCACGAAAAACATAGTTAAACTTATGATGTGTTCAACTGATTAAATTGGAATAGTCGCGGGGATGTGTTGAGAGCATAATTCCAATTCCAATGAAATTTATTAACAAGTTATCACAATGAACATGATTAGAGCATAAGCATTCACAAAATTAATTACATAAACTAAACGAGAACTCAGTTGAAACACAACAAAGGATATTTACAAACTGCACTTACAGAAATAAGTTAATGATACATGGAAAAGATATCCATATTGGTGGACCCTACCAATCGACATCTCATTGCTGAAATAACTACAAAATTAAATGAAATGGAACCATGAATGGAACTTCAACACAACAAAATATTCATTAAGCAATTTTGATGATACAAATTGATGCAAGAAATGTTATCCTCAAGGTTTGATCTTAATAATATGAATTCATAATATACCCCTTCCTTCTCTATGGAGATTCATTTATACATAAAATTAATGAAATGAATCCCCAAACTTAGAATTCATTCAAACAAATTTACAATTTTGGGGAAAATCGACCATAACATAAAATTTGGTCAAACCCGGATTAGAAAAACCTCGATATCTACCAAACCATTTCAAATTTTGGAAAATTTCCCTTCACGAACCAATTTGGACTCTTATGGAAAAAACCCATATCTTTTATTTTCAAGATTCACTTACATTTCCTCTGAATTCAATCTTGAAGTTGATTGTGTGAAACTCTTGCTAATTTTGGGATGAATTGTTGATCACGAGCTATGGGTTCACACGTGTGACTTGGGTGTGAGATGAATAGAACTAGAGCATGTCAAAGGCCTTAGTGACAAAAACCTAGTATTATATTTCTTTCTATAACCTTGGAACCATGACAGACACCAACGCGGGTTACCAAAACTCTATATGGGTTAATGGGTTCACACGTGTGACTTGGGTGTGAGATGAATAGAACTAGAGCATGTCAAAGGCCTTAGTGACAAAAACCTAGTATTATATTTCTTTCTATAACCTTGGAACCATGACAGACACCAACGCGGGTTACCAAAACTCTATATGGGTTATAGGAAAAACACCATTAGTAACAAAAACATTCTTTAATCCTCCTAATTTATCAAAAACGACGGGAAAGCATTAATAAACCAATAATATTACTTCATGAGCCTTTGAATGTCCTTTATGACAAAAATGATGATGATTATGGAAAACATAATCGTTTTAATGGGTTAAGAAGGGGTTTATTGGCAATGCAAATGGTGTCGATTTGGAGACCCAACATCTCATCCACACCTGAGATTTTGTCCTCACTCAAAAAAGCTATAGATATGGATATATACGATGCCTTGGTACCCAAATTTGTCAAACTCTGAGCAAAAATTTGGCCAATACCTTTCCTCCCTTTTTCTTCTTCATAGTCCTACCACGTATGGCCAACATCTTTGCTCTCTTGGAATGAAGAGTATTTAAAACAACTATGACATTTGAACCTCAACACCAACCTTGTAGTTTTCCATCAATTTGAATCTCATCTCAACAATGGATCATTGTCTGGTCCTCTAGAAAAAACATTTTCCATTCTAGCACCACTAACTTGGGGTGATGACTCTGACAACATAGCCAATGGATCTCTAGAAATATTACTCATTCCATTTTTTAATCCATCTCTTGGTCCACCATTTGGTCCTAGAATACCAAAACAATTCAAAAGGGATTCTATATAATTCATTCCATCACTCAGATAGACAACAACTTTTACAATCACATTCATATTATGGAATTCTAGATCTTGTACTTTGTGGACTAAATTAACATCCAATAAAGTGTTGGAAAATTGGTTTTCATTGATGTCAACACTAGAAGAAGTTCAAAATCCTCGTAGATTGGTTGAATAAAAAGAGCATGAAGGAAATTGCAAATGCATGTATAACCTCCATGGATTGATATTCCTCATTGATCCATTTCCAACAATAGGTGGTATGCAACGTGGTTCCTCACGGTTGAAGAGACATGCTTTCTTGAAGATGACCATTTGAATTGAAAACAAGAAATTACAGGTTGGACCTAAAGTCAATTAAAGAAAAGTGTTACAAAACAAGAAGTGTTAGGTCAGCCCTGAAGTCAACAAAAGTAAACAATTGAAGGGTATAAATACCCATTAAATAACCACTCATTACAATAATCCAAGATAATAATCTCTAAGCACAAGTTTGAAAGAAAAGACACAGGAGGACTTGGATTTGCAGGTGCGAGGAAGGTCGAAATTGTAGGTGCAAGGAGGTTTTTATGAAAGGCCCTAATTTGGTAGTCCCTCACTAGTTGAGCATACATTATCCCACGAGGCCCTTGCGGGTAGACCTAGCCTTGTCACACGAGGCCCCACCAATTTCCTAGTATCTTTCATGCGAGGCTCTCTAATAACTAAACAAATAGCAAAGAATTGAAAAAGGTGTGAGTATCATAATGGTCTTGAAAAATCGTTGGCACCATTACTAGGTTTTTATGTGATTGTTGGATTTTACATGTGGACATAAAATTTCTATGTAAAGGTTGATTCTTTCTTATATATTCAGGGTAGAAGGAAGGGGAAAGGAAAGGGGGTTGTAGCCCCCTTCCGGTTGGAGCCAGACAACACAACGAGTTGGAGCTTCCTTCAGGTTGGAGCCTCCTTCCGGTTGGAGCTAGAGAATATAAGGAGTTGTAGCTTCCTTCAGGTTGGATCTTGTAAACTAGGGGGTTGGAGCATCCTTCAAGTTGGAGATGGAGAATCTTGGAATTTGTAGCTTACTTTGAATGCAATTTCTATTATATAAGAAAAATATTATATGGATTTCCACGTAAATCTATTGTGCATTGTGTATCTCTTCTTCTGCTCTTTATTGTATATTGGACATAATATTTGATTTAAAAGTAACGATGAAAAAAGGTGATAAATTATACTTGATACTGATTCACCCCCCCCTCTCAGTATCAACAATTGGTATAAGAGAACGTTACTTTCAACATAGTTTAATCACTGGAAGGAAGATCATGGAAAAAATGGAAGGCCAAGGCCACATTCCAAATGAGTTTCAACCATTTGATGGAAACAATTATGCACACTGGAGCAACATAACACAAACTTACTTGACATATTTAGGAGTGGATATTTGGCTCTCATTTTTCAACGGTTATAAAGTTCCAAAAACCACTCCCACTGATCCAAATGAGAAGAAATTAATGATTTGCAATGCAAATGATAGGAATGTTATCCTAGGTGGATTGAAACCAACTATTTCTAGCAAGGTGATGAGTTGCAACACATCTAAAAATGTATGAGACAAACTTAAAAATATTTATGAAGGTGACCCTAAAGTCAAGCATGTCAAACTTCAACGACATAGTGCATAGTTTGAAAATCTAAAAATGGATGAAAAGGAAGATATTGCAACCTATTTTACTATGAGTAGATGAAGTTGGGAATGCTATTAGAGGATTAGGAGAATAAATCAATGACTCCTTGGTTGTACAGAAAGTGTTGAGATCACTTCCCGTGAGATATGATGTCAAGGTCTCTTCCAAAATAGGGACTTGAACAAAATGACAATGGATGAATTACATGGGTCTATCATAGCATATGAAATGAGAACATGTATAGAAAATGAACATTCAAACAAAGAAGTGGAATTTAAAGCAATGAAGAAAACAAAATACAAGAACAAAAGGTAGAAGAAAGATCGAGCTATGATTTAGATGAAGAATAAGCACATTTTGTAAGAAAGATCAAGAGGGGAACTGACAAATACAAAGGTAAGTTACCTTTTAAATGTTTCAATTGTGGTAGAATATGACACTATGCTAAGAAATGTCCTTTTGAAGAAAAAAATATCTTCCACAAGAAAATAAGCCTCTGCTCCAAGGAGGACGACAATTATTCATATGAAAGAGATGGAGAAGAAATGGATGTAAGAGAAGTTCTTTTCATAACTCAAGAAACTCAGAATGATGATAAAAAAGATTCTAAAATAGAAGAAATCAATTCTGAAGAAGAGTCTGATGAAAAAACAAGATTTGACTCTCTCTGGGGAACCAAAATACATCACATAAAGTGAACAAGAAGATGAAGAGAATCTTGAGAAATTGAAGCATGGTGAATAAGAAAATAGCAAGCTCAGAAACAAAAATAGAGAGTTGAAAATTGAATTGTCAAATTATGAAGAAGAAAATCATGATCTTGAAAAGACAATTAACATCTTGAAGGAGAAGTTATAAGATTATGAGAAATTAAAATAAGAATTGGATCACACAAGAAAAGAGTTGATGTTGACAACAAAAAAATTGAAGAATTTTGAAAAAAGTATTGAAAACATGGATGAAATTCTTAGCAAACAGAGATCACCTACCGATAGAACAAGACTTGGATATGACAATAGTTTGAATACAACAAACATGAATAAAAAGGACAAGAATGATGAAGAAAATTCTAGAAACTATACAAATTCCTTAAGAAGTGGAACCAACGATCAATAATAAATTAAAGAACAACAAGAACATGATAGAAGATCATAATTTAGAAGGGGTGAGACGTCAAGAAGGTCCCTTCCTATGAGGTATGAGGAAAATCAATAGGAAGTTGATGAAAAACATGAACATGACACGTCCAATTGGAACAAAAGATCAAAATTCAGAAGGCATGACGCACCAATAAGGTCTCTTCCTATCAAGTATGAGAATATTTTTCTTGTTCATTATTATACTTGCAGAAACTTTGGACATAAAGCAATTCACTACAAAATAAATTCAAGAAACAACTATATGAGAAACAAAAATGATTATAGATATCCAAAGGACAATCATGTAAACAATAAATCTAGAAATGATTATGGATTTGTCAATAGAAATTACAATCCATTTGATCCACTAATGGATCAAAATATTTTATGCTACAAATGCAATACTATTGGTCACAAAAAATGAGATTGCATAGATATGAAAGAATATGCTCCTATTGTTAGGTTATGAAAAACGTATAAATATCTTCATTTTTCCCACATTTCATGATATCATATTGATTGACTTTTCAGTTATTTAGAAGAAAATAGGATAGAAAATGAATGATATACTCTTTAGCGTTATTATTGAAATTAGATTACATAGATCCTAAAATACGATTGGAATTGTTTGGTTTTATTACAGGATTGGTTAAATATTGTCAAACCCAAGATAGCAAAGGAAATATTGAAGATGCGTAAGCTATTGGAGGGTGAGGACTTTATGGCGCAAGGAAATTTTGAAGATGATTGAGTTTCTTATATTGTAACTTTATAATAGTAAAGCAATCTTGAGGAGTAAGATCAGAATCCATATTTCACCTTCATGAGCTAGTAAATGGACAATCTTGTTTCTTGTAAGAGAGCCTTTGGAGTGCATGTTAGCTAGAGTATTTTCTTTGAATTTTGTTCTTTAATTTTTGCATAGTGTGTAAAACATAGATTAAGGATTGCAAAACAGAGTGTGTGTTTTGAAGTGTTATTAATTATTGATATACTCATCAGACATATGAACCTATCTGTTATCGGCACA
>CBVK0103790922.1:0-12081 GCA_900067695.1 Picea abies | reverse complement strand
TGCAAGCTACATGAATGGTGCAAATAGTAGATATGGAAATTTTCGTAGACCTATCAATATAAATTATAATCTATTTGACCCATTAATGGATCAAAATATTGTATGTTACAAGTGAAATAATCTTGGTCACAAAGCACAAGATTGCAGAGAGATGAAGGAAGATAATCATATGACAAATGTCCCTATACAAACTACAACATGGAAAAGGAAAGAAATTCCACACAATGAAAAATGTCGAATAGCATTGGTCGCTAAATAATGCAAAGAAGAAGATGAATGGTTCATAGACAGTGGGTGATCATCTCATATGATTGGAGATCAAAGAAAATTTGTCATCTTGACAAAAAAGGGTGGAAATATTGCACTTGGAGATGACTCATCTACCAAAATACTTGGAAAAGGAACTATAAAGATTGGAAGTGAAAATGTAAAAGCAGGAAAAGTCCTATTGGTTGAATATCTGAAGCATAATATCCTCAATGTCAGAAAGATATGTGATCAAGGATACACTCTTACATTTGACTTTCGAAAATGTAAAATCAGAGAAAATAACTCAGGAATATTGGTTGCAATTGAAACAAGAAGACCGAACAACATATACATCCTAGACATGAAGAAGAGAGAGAAAAAAGAAGCCACACTAAAAGGATTCCAAGGAAGAAAAATTCCCAAAGACCAAAAATAAGGATGAAGTGTTATTGAGTGCCACATGTTCAGGGGGAGAAGCCCCAAAGAAGAAGGCCACCTTATGTCATTGAACTCAGGGGGAGAAACTCGACCCTTTTCCATTGATGTCAAAGGGGGAGAGAAATTGGGATCATGATGATAGGGGGAGAATGACTGCTTCCATCAATGAAAAAGGGGGACATTGTTGAAATATTGGTTGTTTTCATTGATGTCAACCCTAGTCATTGATTTTGGACCACAATATTGATGAAGGTATTTGGACATGAGGGTATTTGGACATGAGGGAAAGTGCACATGCAGATACAACACCCATGGATGGATAGTATACATCATGTTGTTTCCGGTGGTAGGTGGAACGTCACATGGATCCTCATGGTTTAGGAGAAATGAATTTTTGAATATGACAAAGTGAATTGAATAAGGAAGTACAGGTCGGCCCTGAAGATAATTAAATAAAAGAATTACAAAATGAGAAAGTGTTAGGTCGACCCTAATGATAAAAGGAAGTGAGATAAAGGGTATAAATACATATCATTAAACATTAATTTTTTAACACACACAAGTTTGTTAATGAACAATAAGATATAAGTCGAATTTCAGAGGAAATCTAAAGTAAAGAAGGCCAAATTTCAAGGGAGGATGAAGTCTTTTGGTGATGTGTTCTAAGGTATGTTATTTACAGGTCATCTTACCATTTTTTCTATAATGTTTTTTGTAGAACGATTCATATGGTGAAATTGGAATGGTATTGAGAAGATATGTCTAGGTACCTTTGGTGAAAATTTAAGCTCTTTATTCGCTAAAATTTTGGAGATACACTCTGTGGAAGATAGGGTTTTTGACTAGTCCTGAAGCTAGTCATAAACAAGTGTTATGGGTAAAACAGTCATAACTTCTTCATAGTGAATTCCAAATAATGTGAGACCAATTTAATTGGAAAGAGTATGGGCTATAGTTTCTTGTGTACGAATTTCAGAATCTGATGTTAAATGTTTAGTATGGGGCATTATGTACAAGTTCACTCTCCTCAATAAACCAAAAGTGAATAAGGTCTACCATTTTCTCTATAACTCCTTTTTGGGGGAGGATTCAAGGAGTGAAAATTGGAGGAGTTTTAGAGAATACATTTAGTTATATTGTCTACAAGATCAGAATATTCTAAGAAGTGAAGAATTGCAGAAGTTGAAGAAATCTCAGGAAGCATTATCGGGTTTTATGTGATGGTTGGTTGATGGTGATGGTTTAATGTAAAGTTTTATTATCTCTCATATATTCTTGGGTGGAAGGAAGGGGAAAGGATGGAGAGGTAAAACCTCTCTTGATATTGGAGGATTGTATCTTCCTTTTGGAGGTTTATCCCTCCCTTTATATTTGGAAGTTGTAGCTACCTTTGGAATTCATTATTTCCCTGGAACAATAACTATTGGTTATTTCTCATATATTTTGCATGGTGTATTGTGGTGTATTGGTGTAACTCTTCTACTATTGTTCATTTCTCATTGGATATAATTGAATATATAATATGGTTGAAGTATAATTTGAAAACATTTTTAAAATTATACTTGATACTGATTCACCCCCCTCTCAGTATCAACACTTCTTAACCCATCTTTGGGGCTTCCGACTTCATGACCTCATAACTCCTCAATCATGAGGAACTACGTGACATTCCACCTACCGTTGGAAATGGCATGGTGAGGAATATCCATCTGTGAGTGTGTTACCTACATTTAGACTTTTCTTCATGTCCTTATTCCTCAAAAAAATTATATATTCATGACCACACCTATGGGTTTCTTTTATACTTCTTCAAAGTGTCTTCCCGTGAGGGCCATGCTTAGAGATATTCCATAAGGGGACCACTTTGAAGACTTATTCAAATACACCCATCACATATGTTGACATCAATGACAATCATGTCTTGTTGACATCAATGCTAAGAAACTTGCCAAAAGCATCAATGACAACCAACTATCCAACTATGATTCCACGAGAGAGGGGGGAACCAATGGGGATAATCCTTTATGCCTTGTTTAATTAATTATCACCCATGTTGTGATGGGGGGATATGAGGGTGCACATGAGTCTCTTGGGGAGACCATGATAGCCTTCAATTTCCTAGCTTTTTAAACCTTGTTCTTGATTTCCTTGGGGTTCCATTGGTTGGTTGGTTTTTTTAATCAATGAGGGTGTTGGCCATTTCATTGGGAAATGTTGGTCTCTTCAGTTTTGGAAAGAGGATAAGGATAAAGGAAGAAAAAAAAAATCAAATAAGCCACGCAATATCCAAAAGTCTAAAAGCACCAGAAGCAGTAAAAAACATTACGGGCCAACTAGACATCTAAAAGCAGGAGAAGAGGTCAAAAGCATGACGTGCTAGATGTAATATGGCAGAAAACTAAATACCGTGGGTGGAAAAAGGAATCCAAGAAGCGGAAAAGAGTATATTCGATATAGACACAAAAAATATAAATAAGAAGTCAATGTAAATGGGAAGGGGTTAATAAGTTGTTGATATGTTGATGTGTTAATGTGTTAATGTTGGATTATTGAGAGGTGGGGTGAGTCAGTAATGAAAAATTTGTACCACTTTTAATCATAGTTTATATTACTTTAACTTATTCAACCATATTCATTAGTTCATAATCAATTAATTATTGTATCATAAACATTAACATCCATCACTGCATAATAAAAAATAATAAACACATCCACACAGTACACAATACACTAATATTTACGTGGAAACCAATGAGAGAGAAAAACACATAATTCTTTTCTTATATGTCAAGAATTACATTCAAGGAAGCACCAAATTCTAATTCTCCAACTCCAACTAGAAGGAGGCTCCAACCACCTAGTTTCCTAGGCTCCAACCTAAAGGAAACCCCAAATCCCTAATTCTATGGCTCCAACCTAAAGGAAGCCCCAAATCCCTAATTTTATGGCTCCAACCAGAAGGAGGCTACAACCTCCTGGGGGTTCTCTAGATACAACCACATGGTCCTCAGGCTCCAACCTGAAGGAAGCTCCAACTCCTTGATTCTTCGGCACCAACTAGAAGGAGGATACAACCCCCTTTCCTTGCGTCGTCCAACCACCCTGGAATATAAATGAAAAATGTAGAAAATGTGTCACTATCACTGAATGAATCACTTCCATTGTCACTCTATCACTATCAACCTGTACCAACACTTTGTCACGGCCTGTACCAACCTTATTCAAATATTTCCTATTGATATGTGACCTATATGTACTGCAACACATGGGTATCCGTACCCTTATTAACTACAAATCGTGGATGTCTGCTTCTATCCTTAATGCAACTCGCGAACTACCACAAACTCAATAAGTTTACCTATCATTGTCTTTGCTTCTATCAAACTATCACTGTAAACCTGATAATCAAGACCTATCATTATATTCTCATCAACCAGATCGGATATTCTTACCAAAACCACTCAAACATATGCACAATATCACCAAGATGCACATCAATCAAGACTACTCACCCATCAACCATTTCATTGGGAAATGTTGGGCCCTTAATTTTTGGAAAGAAGATAAGGATAAAGAAAGCGACAGACAAATTCAAATAAGTCACACAATAGTTGGAAGTCTAAAAGCACCAGAAACATTCAAAAACATTGCGAGCCAGTTGGACGTCTAAAATCAACAGAAAAGATAAAAATCATCACGTGCCAGTTGGAATATGGCAGAAGATGAAAGACTGCGGGCAGAAAAAGGAATCCAAGAAGCAAAAAAGAGTGGATTTTATCTAGACACGAAAAATATAAATAAGAAGGCAATGTAATGGGGAAGGGGTTAAGTTGTTGATATGTTGATGTGTTAATGTGTTAATGGGTTGTTGTTAGTATATGGGTTGGGATATGGATATCACAATCATGTATAGGTTTTTCACGATCCCTTTTGGTGTTATTTTTGCATCCGCAACAGGTTTTGAGTATGTAATGGGTACAAGGGATTAGATCTCGTTGTGCGAGAAGAATTTTTGAAGATCTATGTTGTATGTGGGATTTTGATACTAATGATTCTAATATAATAAAGTGATGTGGGGCCCTAAAATTTTTTTCTCTAATTGCCTATCATGTTTTGAATGGACCTGTCTTCTTGTTGCATGATTACTTATCTTTATCTAGATAGTATCTGATTGATATCACAACCTAGCTTTACTGGTTAATATATAGATCTGAGTAGTATCGAACTAGTTCCAATGTTGTGTTCTCTTCAGTTCCATTCATCACACAAGTTTGGGATATGCTTTGGTTGAGACCTCCTTCCCTTGAGGAAGGTTGAATATGCCAACATTATTGGACTAAAACATTTCCTTTTGTTGTTAACTTCCTAGAACCTCGGTCTCGATTTTGTGCCAACAAATGGTTCTATTGTTAGGACCAAGATTTAAAGGAATTTTTTAGAGGATGCCTCATCGGATCTACAAGTATGAGGTTTAAAAATAGCAGAAAAGGAAGTGTGATGCGTTCATAAGGCAGGAGGCCTAGTTATGGCACAAGTGTTTTATGGTTGTGAAGGATATTGTTTTTTATTCAGATTCTGCTAATGATTAATACACAATATTCTCTGAAGAGTTGTTTCAGTGGTTATATCAATATAAGAAGCCATATAATACAAATATCAGGTAAAAAGGAGATATAACTAGACTATTGAGGGTCTGATGGCTCTTCATTGGTTATATCATTGGATGTATCGATCTGTGGACTTTTGGGTGCAGACTACTTTGGAAGGTTATATCATCGAATTCGCTAGGGAGAGTCATCAAGACTTTTAGAAAGAAAATTTATATTCAGAGAAGGAGTCAAAGGAATATTTTTTTGGGGAAACCCTCTATGGATCAAGGCTGTATTAGGATTATCCTTTATTTAATATGTTATCTTAAACCCTTGTTTATGCTCGGGGGAAGGTGATTTTATAGGAGGGTTCATGAGTTGATACTGAGAAGTTTTCATTGAGATATGGGGGATCATCAAGAGAAGAATGCAAGATATGAACAAGTTCTAAGGAAGGATACCATTGTGGAAAGATGATGGAAAAACCAAATGAATATAGCACCAAGGAATATTTATTGGTTGTGGAAGAATATCAGAAGAAATGGTGGTGATAGAGAATATCTAGAAGAGTTACAGAAGTTGTAGAGACAAGGAAGTCTGGACAGTCAATGGTTGATAGAGAGAGTTATTGGGATAGGTGAGAGTTCTAGAGGAAGTAGAAAAGAGAAAGGTTATTGGGAGTAAATGGATGAAAGAGAAAGGATAGATGCCACCAGTGATGAAGAATGTTCATACCAGACCTCAGAGGGAGTTGTGGGAGAATCACAACCTGTAACACCAGATGATATTGGATTGAATTAGGAGGTAAATGCAACACTGCAAGTGAATGAGACCTCCAAAATCAAATAAATCCATTCTAGTGGTAAAGGAACCAATTATGAATCACCTATTCCCTCGGCACCATCTACAAATATAATAATTTCTACAGTTCCTACTATTCCTAGTTTGGTGAGTTTTGCAAGTTCATTGGGTAGTAGTAGTAGTGGAAGTGTGGTAAGTTTTGTCATTATATCATAACTAGGAATCTGTGGGTTTATTTTAGTAGGACCTATTATTTCACTTATGGGAACACAAATTGTAATATCCCTTACTCCATACCTTGAGTTTTTTGGAAAGGGAGAGGAGGACATTGAACAACATTGGTTTCTATGTGAATCCATCTGGAGGTCATGAGGGACTCCAAAAGTGAACAAATTGGTTGAGTTTTATACCACTTTAAGGGGTCAAGCTCTCAAATGGTACATGAATACTATTGAGTCAGGGATTCAAGGGAAAGATTTCACTCTGGTTCAAGTAAGACAAAGGTTTATTGCATAATTTTGGTTTCCCTAGTCAGAGCAACAATCCCTTTCTGAGTTGCGGAAGATAAAGAAGAGAGATGGGGAATATGCATGGGAATACAGTCAAAGATTTAAATATGAAATAGGGATGTTGGTGAACCCTATTCATGAAGATCAAAAAATGGATTGGTTCATTCAGGGGCTTCTATCTCTAACTTGTATCCCTTTGACTCAGTAGAGAATAAACTCTCTAGGAGAAGCATTGGAGCAAGCCATGAATATTGAGACTATGATAGGCTATCTAGGAATCTTGAGGATTATGAGACCCCTTGAAGATTCCAATATTCCACAACTACAGGGTCAGATCTCTACGTTAAAAAAAAAAATCCAGGAGTTCACCCTTCGTAAGGAAAGTCTATTGCAAGTATGGTGTACAAGATGTTATACAGAACATCATACGGTGACCGAATGTGCAATAATGAGAGGAGAAGGGCCCTCTAGTAATCCAATGGTGCCTTTGCCAATAGCTCCATCATGAGGAGTTGTGCAAGTAGCTTCTACAACACCATTTCATGGGATTTTTCAATATCATGCATTTCTGAACAATCAGGGAGTCCAAACTAATGATTATTGCGAGATATGTAGAAGTCACATGCATTCTCCAAGGAATTTCCCCATTATGAAAAAGTATATAAATTCTTTGAATATAGTGTATTGTGAGTTCTAGGGTTTTCCTAATCACACTACCAATCAATGTTCTCTTGCAGATAGGTTGGATCAATCCACATTTAGAGTGAATGAAGGACCTCAAGGGTTTGGAGGAGGTCATAGAGGCAGAGAAGGATACAGAGGTGGATAAATTGGCGAAAGAGGACCAATTTGTTGCTACAATTGTGATGAGAAAGGGAATCTGGCTAGAGATTGTCCACTTCCAATAAGACCTTGTTGTGTAAACTGCAAGAATAATACTCACGCTATTGAATATTGTCCTAATATGGTAGGTACGTAACCCCTCACATAGGTAGAATAATATATTTCCATGTAATAAAGGTCAATATTAATAAGGCCTAGCAATAAGGAAGAATAAGTCCAATGTAAGAAGACCTAATAGAAGCTTCCGCTTCTAGAAGGATCTTCTTCTAGATGGTTCTTTTGATAGACATATTTAGTATAAATAGGAGTCGAGGGTATGAGAACTTTTGTCTTGGATATTATTGTAATAGAGCTCTGCTGTGCTGGAGGTTGCCCCCTCGAAGAGGCAAGTGAACATTGCTCTCAGTAATCAAAGTGCTCTTTCTGGTGTTATTCTGGTATCATTTTGGTATTATTGTGGTGTTGTTTTGGTTATATTGTTGTTCATCTACCGTTTCTAGCTATTTATTTTTGTTCTGCATACTTTTTATATCTGGAATATTACAGTCCTTAGGTTGAAAGAATGAAGAGAGAGAAAGATAGACCAGAAATCCTAGAACATATTTGCCCAAGTGAAGAATTTCCTTGCTGAAATTTGCAATCCCAATCTCCTTGGCAAGAGTGCTCACTCACTCATGCCAAAACCATGATGACAAAATAAGATGTGTGGTGTCTCCTCACATTGTCTCTCCTTTTATAGGAGTCTAAGAGTGAGTTTAGGAGCTCCTTCTAAACTCGGCATTAAATTAGAATCGTTTATTTCTCCAAGTGGGTGTCAAGCCCCAACAATAACAATTCCAAGCCCCAACTCTACATAAAAGGGGTTTTCACAAAATAAAATGCAATGTGAGTGCCAACAAAGATTCCCACATGCCCGACACCAAGGCTAATGTGAGAATACCTCCCCAATGCTACAAAACATCAACACTCCCTCTTAGCGAGGGAGGTATTCTCCACCACTCTTAACTTGTCTATGAAGTAGACAAACTTCCCCTTCACTAGGGGTTTGGTGAGAATATCTGCAATCTACTCATCTATGGAAATGTACTAGAGCTTCACAGCTCCCTTTTGCACCCAGTCTCTGATGAAGTGGTATCTGATCTCAATGTGTTTCGACATGTCATGAAACACTGGATTCTTCGAGAGTTTGATACAACTCTAATTGTCACAGTAAATCATCATAGGCTCCAACATCTAACCAAATAACCCCGCAAGAAGCCTGCAAAGCCAAATAGCCTCACAACTTGCTAAACTAGCTACCATATACTCTACCTCTGCTGAACTGAGTGCCACGAAAGTCGGTTTCCTGCTGAACCAAGAAACCATTGTTGATCCTAGGTTGAAGCAACCACCAAAAGTGTTCTTCCTGTCAACTGCACTACCTACCCAATCTGAGTTTGAATATCCGTACAACCTCACCTCCATCACCCCCAACATATCTCAGACCAAATCCAACTGTACCCTAAAGGTATCTGAGCACATGCTTCGTTGCTACCCAATGCACCTGCCTTGGCTCAAGCATGAACTGGCTCAAGGTGTTGACAACAAAGGAAATATCCGACCTGGTGTTGACTACATACATCAACGAACCAATCAACTGCCTGTACATCGTGGGATCCACCAAGTCTGAATCTGAAGCCCCAACTTCTTCAAATTGGTGATCATAAGTGTAGTCATGGATTTATAGTCCATCATCCTGAACCTCCTTAGTATCTCAACAACATACTTCCCCTATCCAAGGAAGATCTTGCCCGATTGCTGCCAAACCTCCAATCTGAGGAAGTAGTGCATCAATCCAATATCCTTCATCTCAAACTCCGAAGCTAAATCCCTCTTGCAACTGGCAATGAGCTTCTCTGCTCCCGTGAGGAACAAATCATCAACATACAACACCAATGTAAGAGGATCCTCACTAACTTGTATGAGATATAGGTTGGGATCTGCTTCACTCTTGGTGAAGCCCATGCTCTACAAATACTCGTTGATCCTTGAGTACCATGCCGTGGGTACCTGCTTGAGTCCGTGCAAGGCTTTCTTCAACCTGCAAACATGAGACTTCCTCCCACTTACTTCAAATCCCTGAGGTTACTCAATGTACACCTCCTCTTCATTCAAACCATTGAGGAATGTTGTTTTCACATCCATCTGATGTATCCTCCAACCCATAATCGAAGCACGAGAAATAACAACCTTGATGGAAGCATACCTGGCGACTAGAGAAAAAGTCTCCTCATAGTCCACTCCCTCTTTCTACAAGAACCCTCTCGCCATGAACCTCGCCTTGTACTTCTCGATGCTACCATCTGCAGCATGCTTGATCTTATAGATCCACTTGGAAGTCACCACAGACTTCCCTTCTAGTCTTGGAACTATGTCCCGCACATCATTCTTCATGATGGACTGATACTCCTCCATCATGGCATCCTTCCAAACTTGTTGGCATGTTGCCTCCTCAAAATAGAAGGCTCGGAATCAATGATACTATTCATAAGCTCCACATAGCTCGAAAACCTCTACAGAGGCCTGCTCTCCCTAAAAGTGCCCCTAGAGGCTGCATGCCTATCTGCATCTCTCAAAGTATCTTCAAGCCGTCTAAGCCTCGTATCCTCGTCACTAGGAGGGTCCACTAGATCCACTGACTCCTCATCGTCTGAAGGCTGAATCCCTGTACTGGATGGACTTGTAGTCTCCTCAACCTTCAGAGCTTCCTGCTCCTCACCATTTGTCTTTGTTGTGGTCGTNNGGGACCTCCTGAAAGCCAACTCCTCCTCAAACCTGACATCCCAACTAAACTCAATTTGTCGTTGTCCTGGAATGTAGATCCGATCGGCTTTGCCTAGCAATAAGGAAGAATGAGTCCAATGTAAGAAGACCTAATAGAAGCTTCCACTTCTAGAAGGATCTTCCTCTAGATGGTTCTTTTGATAGACATATTTAGTATAAATAGGAGTCGAGGATATGAGAACTCTTGTCTTGGATATTATTGTAATAGGGATCTACTCTGCTGGAGGTTTCCCCCTCGAAGATGCAAGTGAACATTGCTCTCATTAATCAAAGTGTTCTTTCTGGTGTTATTCTCGTATCATTTTGGTATTATTGTGGTGTTGTTCTAGTTCTATTGTTGTTCATAAGACATTTCTAGCTAATTATTTCTATTCTGCATACTATTTTATATATGGAATATTACAAGTGGTATCAGAGCACCTTCCTCGGCAGGAAATTGTGGGTTGATTTTTTCAGGGTGGAGACGTATTCTAGCGTCTTTAAGCTACAGATATATGTCGTTATGCACATAAAATTGCGGTCGGGGATTCATACATGCATGAAATACAAGTGGTACTTAAGCGCACATATATTGGCCACCCTTGTAACCCTTGTTGGCACCCCTTCGAGTGGTAGCGCATCAAATAACACCTGCATACGGATCGGCCTAGATCCCCTGAAGTCGTCCATAGATAAATCGATCGAGCGTTGGACTTCTATAGTGCCACTAAGAAAAACACTTGGGAAAATACTTTCTAGTACCTGGGTAGTCGGGTAGTACAGCTAAGGGCACAATCTAGCCTCCTTAGTTGGTGCCCTGAGATATTGGGTCGAGTACTAATGTTGGACCCCACACATATATCAGAGAGCTATAGAATAGGGAAAACCCTTGTCTGTAGAACTCTTAAATACCTAAGCTTTAGGATGGAAAAAAAAACAAAATAGACAAGATCTATTTCCATGCAATCGTGTCTACTGCATTCGAGTTGTGAAATTACTACACATTTCTTCCTGTTAAGAATTTGGGCATTTCATCGCTACAATATTCTTCATATCGGAGTATAACTCTGCAAGAGTAAAAAAATAAATAAATAAAACAAGTCTGGATCATGTTGGCACCATTATTTGAGACTTATTCTGTTTGATTTCTCTCTTTGCGCTTATCGCAGTGATACCTATCATTTTTCAACAACTTTTTTTTATCGTGGACCTGACTCTCTTCCAACACCCTTATTTTGGCTTTACCCCATTAGATTCAACTTGTCGCCTTGATCATTGTGATACACTTCACCCATAACCCATTTTCTGTGTGGTCCCACCTGCCCCTTTTTGTGTTCCCTCATCATCATGGCCCATACCCGTAGCCAAGACTTGGAAGATCGCTTAATACCTTTCACTCTAATTTCATAGAAACCCAACAAGAAGTGATACAACTCAGTGCCAATATTGCAACCATCAATAAAAAAATGCATTCCTTCATCATCACCTCAATTGAGGAACTCAAACAATACCTCAAACAAGACATTACTACCTAGCTTGAATCTGTCAATACGATGATCTGCACCAAGTTGCATATCCCTAAAAATCTTCCCTTATCTGATCCACCTTTTCATACTGAAGGTGAAACTTCCTCTCATTCCCAGAATTTTCAGCCCCATCACTTTCAGCGTGACCTACGCCTTCTGCGTGTGGATGTGATCAAATTTGATGGCTCGAATCCCACTGGCTAGGTAACTCAAATGGAACATTATTTCTCTTTGTATGGCATTACAAATGATTTGGCCAATCTCCAGTATGGTGTTCTCCATATAGATCAAGAACGTTGCCAATGGTGGCAATGGAGAAAAAAT
>CBVK0103790920.1:0-14078 GCA_900067695.1 Picea abies | reverse complement strand
GTTGGTGTAGGTGCGAGAAGGGGCCGAGAGTTCGAGTCAAGGGTTTAACAGTATGGCAGACGCGACAGGTGCTTGGCTGTTGTTTTTTTTTTTGGTATAGATGTTAGCACGATATGTACTGTGGCTAATGGACCAATGGTTTGATAGGTATCTGTTAATATAGAATATGTCCCTAATGCACACACTACCCTTTATTCTTTCTTATATATATATATATATATTTTACTCTGTACAGCCTACGGGCTTTGTTTTGGTGCTGGTGCGCTGGGTTTGTGTATGGCGATGGCGCTTGATTGCTTGGCTTTGGTGACTTTGTTGCTAACCCGTAATTTTGTGTGCAGGTGCTAGCTTGGGTACTCGAATCTTGGAACTTACGGGTTGGTTTGACGCTTGTGCGTTGGCTTTATGTTGTGTATTGTGACTGCGTGCTAATGGTTACCCATGTGGTTGGCGCTTAGCACTTGGGCACTAGACTGTATGTTTTTGCTCGACTTGTGGTTGTATGGTGTTGCGTGCTCGACCCGGTATGATGTTGCGCCTTGAGCGTTGCTTTGACTGTTGTGTGCAAAGTATGGTCTTGTTGGCTTGGTGCTTGGCGTTGGGATTTGTATTGTGTATTGTGACTACGTGCTAATGGTTACCCATGTGGTTGGCGCTTAGCGCTTGGGCACTAGATTGTATGTTTTTTCTCGACCTGTGGTTGTATGGTGTTGCGTGCTAAACAAGATCGGGGCTCGGAGCTAGGCCTGTGGGCTATTTTTACTTGTGTTTGGCAGTGGTGCTTGGGCATTGGCTTTTGGGTTGTACAAAGGCCTGGGTAAAGGCCTTGAGCGTTGCTTTGACTATTGTGTATGGTGCGCCTTATGTGCTATATTTTTTTTTATTCCGAGTCATATATATATGATGTCCGTTCTGCGACCTATGACCCTGTCTGTTGTTAATCCTCTCTGGCCTCACGGTCGTTAATGAAACTATTCGGAAGGATGTTACGACCCAGTCTGTTGTTAATCCTCTCTACATGAGAATCCATAAGAGCAACGATACTTTATAGTACCCTAACGTTTTCACTATTCTTTGGAAAAATGGAATGGTAACTTAACTAAAGCACCATGTTATATGGTCCGAGTTCGATTAACCGCGAGCCAACAGAGTTGGAGATCAAAGGCGGTACTTTACAGTATTCTAAGATTTTTTTTTTTTTTTTTTTTTTTCTTCAGAATGGAATGGAGGAAGGATCCTCAGAAGCCTTCATAACTCCGAACATAAAATTCGTGGGTGACTTATGGAGGTCTGAGCTCCCTATTACAACAACCGTAAAATATCTAAAGCTCGTCTACAAACTCCCACCAATGTGCTTCCGTGGGGACAAAAACTCATTTTCAAAGGTAAAATTCTAGTTGACATTCAAAACAAAAAGCAAGAAATCCCAACCATGAAAAATCTACAGAGAAAACTACTTTGGAGCGTTGGAAAGCAACTGGGGTTGTCTCACTTTCTGAAAGAGGTTTGGAGGCTGTGCCAGAAGATGTTTCGGCAATTGGGCTTTCAACAAGAGTTCTAGATATTGGTAATAATAACTTGCAAGAAGTACCACTTGAGATATATATATTTTTTTTACTGGTTGTGTATGCGGTTGCAGGTCGCGTGAATCATGTGCATGCCAAAACAAGGTTCCTTCCTGATAAACAGTATTTCTGGTAGATAAGAATAACGACTTTTGCTACAGTTCATATTTACATGAATCAATGTCTTTCTTGTTAACGACTTTTGCTACAGTTCATATTTACATGAATCAATGTCTTTCTTGTAGCTGGCCGAGCTATGTAGTTTAAGTGCCTACTCACAGTGAGTAAATCAACTGCTTAGAGTCATAGGGCTTTATACCAACTGACGTTTGCTACATTTTAAATATGACATGACTTATTGTTGTTAATGTATTGTGCCATTAATAAAAAAATTTTGAAAACTATTAACTTCTATTTGGGTATACAGGAAGCAGAATTTAAACTCTAATATTCAGTGCCAAAGAGTCCTATGAACTTGTTCTTGTACACAAATTCGTTCATACTCATGGAATAATTTAACAAAGTTGGTGCTGCTGGGATCAGTGCATCCAAAAGCTCTACTGACAATTATAAGGCCTATGCTTCCTTTACATTTACAATAGGTATGTCATTTATTTTTATATTTGTGTTAAAATTTCTGTGCTTGGCTTGCAGGTTAGGTGGAGCTGGAGCTTGGCCCTTAAGGCTCCAGATTGTGAACAAAGCTCTGATACCATGTGTAAGGTTCTGCTTCACAGAGCCTTATAAAACCATAAAAAAAAAAGATTTATTTTAAGGAAATGTTATCCTAACATTTCATAACATCATAACCAACATATAACCATTCAACTTAATTAAAATTTACGAACATATCCTAATTCACTTACAAAAAACAACATAACACTGCATATTCCTTTTAATACATAACATACTTTACCTCTTCTTGATGCTAATTCCCCCGTTGATCTGGTTGTCCTTTCCCTGCTTCCTTTCCCAACCTGATGCACTAACCAAACCCTGCCCAAACCGACTAACCACCCAGCAAGCTAGGAGCAGCCTGTCCGGCTCCCTAACTCCAGGAAACCGAAAGGAATCTTGGCCCCCGTGCCCAAAACCCCTAGGCATGACACCTGTAGAGGAAAGAGTTAGAAAAAGAACAACTAAACTATAAACAAGAACTAAATAAAAACAAACTAAAACTATGAGCATATGGAAAAATGAATAACAAAGACAACAAGACCAATATCACCAATGTTTTGAGCTGGTCTATTAATGAAAACCAAAGCACAATGAAGAAAGGGAACTGTGGTTCCTTCTTCCTCCAAAGGAAGGTTCTTCGGGCCCTCACAAACTTGCTCTCCTTACAATAAGAAAATGAAAATGATGGTGAAAGAACTGCTAGCACATCCACTCAAGAGAGAGGTGGATGGCTCAATGAAATGGTGCTAATGTGTTATTATCAAGAAGTGAGTCCTTAAAACAATCTAAGCAGCATAACATTACATGAAATTCCTTGAGAAAATGATGTTTCCTCATGGTTTTTTATAGCATAGCATTGGGTGATTATGTAACTCCTTTAAGGTGTGAAAAGGGGCTCTTTAGGGCTTAATTAGGTCTTTGACCAGCCTACCATGCAGATTCACATATTAGGACAATTAATTATCTAATTAATTATACTTAAAAATCCCTATGAACTATTTAGCTAGGGTTGTTACACATCCACCAACTCTTCTTCTCTTTATTATCGTCCGTCAATCATCTACATGCATAGAGCCACAAGATCCTACTCTGCACAGGACAAGAGATCTGCGCGCACTCCACCAGATCCTCCTTCCCCAAGTTAGGCTACATCACAAAGCCGTCTTACAATCTACACAAACTTCTTACATCCACTTGCACTTAGCTCTGCAAGTGTTCAACACAGCATGCACAAATCATTTACAACTATCACTTGCACTTAGCACAACATCACACACACAACTCTCTCCTTACATCGCCTAACTACTTATTTATACATTACAAAAAGGGCCTAAACATGGGTAAACCCATGGGCCGACATCCCCATACCCGTTACATAAACCCTAACCCCAAAAATGCCCTAAAAAAGGGGTTGTGATCCTGCGATCTCTGCTTCAACTTGCGCTCTGCCTTCAACTAGCCTGTTGAAGTCCCAAAAAGAGGTCAAACATGACCAAGGTTCCTCAAAACTTGGTCGAGGGCCAACAATCCATATAACCATTAACTTGTAGTTCTTATAATATTTAAAATTAAACACTATAACATATTATAATGAATTGTTTACTCTTGTAATAGCCCAATAACAAATAAACGTTACCTTGTAACTCCTAATTGTCATCAAATGCATGGCACTTCCACACTAATCCTAGCAGAAGAGAAGAAGAATTTAATCAAGAATGTAAATGAAACAAGCAATCACACAGTACACTGAGATTTTTCCCTAGAACCCTTAATCGGGAGAAATCATCATTCCTTTGAGAGTTCTACTTTCTTGTTGTCGTATTCAATCATAATGAAAGGTTACATGCCTAACCTTGGTCCTTACCTAATACATAATCGACATCATACCCTCTTTCCTTAGCAAGAACAACCCTGTAGTGAAATAGGCTTACATATGCATGACCAACAACCTACGATTACCATGCACTAGCATTGCAACATTTTGCATTTTTGCATTAGCCTTATCGCCTTACAAAAAACCTCTTTATAGTATTTACAATGGGAAAACCTTAAAGATTGGTGCCCAAAAACGATTACATATCCGTGCATATCATTGGCTACAAATCTTGGGATTTTTTTACAGTTGACTTCGAAGTCAGGTTAACTGTCAACTACCAGACGACCTTCATTCTGTCTCTAGTCAACCATCTCACACCTGCACTTATACCTCTTCTTGGTTGACTTATTGTCAATATCTTCGACTTCAAATTTTCTCGGTCGACTTCCTCGACCTTCGACTTGTTGTTGATCTACCTTGACTTCGACTTGCTGTCGATCCACTTCGACCTTCAACCACCAGTCGATCTAGCTTGACTCAACTTTCACTGCAAAGAATATAACAACCCAACATTCTCCCACTTGTTGTCTTCTTTGCTGAAATAAGAATTCCTGAACTTTTGTTCATAGACCCAGGGCAACAATGCCCATTTCCTCTCTACACTAAAATAAATTCACAACACTCATAGACTTGGTCAATGAGTTTGCTATGTTTTCCAACATGTCTACTTTCTTCAATAGCACCTTGTTACTTTCCACCATATCTCTTACAAAATGGTATTGTACATTAATGTGCTTAGTCTTTGAATGATAAGCATGGTTCTTTGCAATAAATATTTCACTTTGACTGTCGCAACTCACCTTCATAGCTCTATACCCATACCCGATTCATGAACAAAACCTTTGAAGCCATACCGCTTCTTTGCTTCCATGAGCGACCATCATGTATTCAACCTCTATTTTTGACAAGGCTATGACCGCCCGTCGCTTACTCATCCAGCATATTCCTCCACTGAACATCTTGAAGACACATCTTCTAGTTGACGCTCGTCAATCCATATCTCCAGCCCAATATGCATTGACAAAGCCATGTACATCTACTTTACCGTTGGCACCTCCAGGTCTTCCTTGGTATAATATAACATAGTTCTTCATGCCACACAAATACTTGAATACTCTCTTGACAACTATCCAATGCTCCTTTCCAGGTATCAACATGTACCTTCTCAACACTCCCACTACATGTGAAATGTCTGGTTGAGTGCAAACCATTGCATACATTAGACTACCAACAACATTGCATACAAAACAAGTGCCATGTCCTCTTCTCTTCCCGTGTCTTTGGAAACTGTTCAACGGTAAGCCTTTCTCCCATTGGATTTGGCACCTTCATCGGTTTGCAATCCTCCATGTTGAATCATTTTAGAATTGTTTCAATATACTTCGTCTGATTCAACCAATGATTTCTAGTGGCTCGATCTCTCTTAATCTCCATTCACAGAATGAAGTTAGCTGCATCGAGATCCTTCATGTCGAACTTGGAGGATAACTGCTTCTTCACCTCCTTTATTGCGTCCATGTTGTTTCCAATCAACATGTCATCGACATACAAAGCTACATATATGAGATGCCCACCTTCTTCCTTGGAATATATGCAGTGGTCAACTTTGCTTCTTACAAATACCAAACTAAGGATGTAAGTGTCAAACTTCTGGTACCACATCCTTGGTGATTGCTTTAGACCATAAAGGGATCTTTTGAGTTTGCACACCAACTGTTGCTTTCCCTTTACTAAAAATACTTCAGGTTGTTTTATGTAGATTTATTCTTTCAAGTCCCCATGTAGGAATGTTGTATTCACATCCATATGTTCTATCTCCAAATCGAATGCTACAACCATAGACATTAGTACTCTAATGGAAGTTAGCTTTGCAACAGGGGAAAAAATCTCACCGAATTTGACTCCCTCGGCTTGGGAATAACCTTTCGCTACCAGTCGAGCTTTGAACTTATCGACTTGACCTGCGACATTCATCTTCTTCTTGAACACCCACTTTCTACCAATGAGATTTCTTCCACTAGGTAACTTGACCAAATCCCATGTCTCATTCTTGTACAAGGATTCCATCTCTTCAACCATGGCATCCTTCTAGAGTTTACCCTCTGCAGAGTCAATTGCCTCACCGATCGACTTGGGCTCATCATCAATGGAAGTTAGCACAAATGTAGAATGGAAGTCGGGCAGACTATACCTCTCAACTAGTTTCTTTACTCTTTCTGACCTCCTTACCATTGAAGTTAGATGTTCCACCTCTTCCTCAGATTTAGTCGACTCATCTTAATCATCTTCTTCATTCCTCAGTTCAAACTGCATCGTATCAGGATTATTCTCGGTCTGAACAACTTCCTCAGGCTCAGATTTACCTCCGACTTCTCTGAAGACAACATCTCAACTATACACTTCTCTCCTTGATGTAGGATCCCAAAGCTTATATCCTTTCTTCCCTTCTTTATATCCGATGAAAATACATTTGATTGCCTTCTTGTCCATCTTGCTCCTCTTCTCCTTGGGAACATGCATAAATGCATCACATTCAAATACTTTGAGATGTGCCACCGAAGGCTTCTTACCATACCATACCTCATTTGGAGTTGTGTCGACTATTGCCGATGTAGGAGACATATTTACCAGATATATTGCAGTCTCGACTGCCTTCACCCATAATTCTTGTGTGATCCCAACACCACTGAGCATGCTCCTTTCATTGTCCATCAATGTTCTGTTCATTCTCTCGACAACTCCATTTTGTTTTGGGGTATATGGTGTGGTATTTTTGCATGCTATGTCACATTTCTTGCATAACTTATCAAAATCCTTTCCACATAATTCACCACCATTGTTATTTATAAGAACCTTAATCTTATTATCTGTCTGGTTTTCTACAAGAGACTTAAACTCTTTGAATTTCTCAAAAACCTTTGATTTCTTCCTTAGTAAATATATCCATGTCTTCCTAGAAAAATCATCTATGAACAAGACATAATTTATGGATCCACCAAGTAAAGCCACTAAAATAGGGTCAAACACATCACTATGAACCAATTCTAGAATCCCATTTTCCCTTGTCGCTCCAAATGGAAACCTCATGTTATGAGATATCTTACCCTACAGATAGGCTAAGCACCCCTTGGACCAAGACCCTTATATTTAATCTAAATACATAAGAGAACAACTGATCTCTACTTTCCCTATCTATCTAACTCAATCAATCAAGCACGAGAGAAGAAGAATGTGGTTTACCTTGTTGTGATCTTCGTCCTCATTGCTCCAATCTTGATGCTTGATCTCCAAGCTCCTTAATGCAAATGAAACCCTACAAATACTAGCAAAGGGAATTTTCCTCCTACTCTAGACAATTATATAAACAATATCTTTCTATGAAGAATGAAACAAAAATAGACAAGAAAATGTATAACACATGAACTTGAAGGGAATAGGCCAAGTTTGTATTAATTGGAAAGCCAAAGAAGGCACTTACAAAGCATGATTTACAATGCAGAAACTTATCCAAGATCTCTTTGTCCATCCCTTTCATGAATATTGACATCAAAATGCTCATTCTTCCTCCAGAATCAAAGGTTTGATACTTCTAATCTTCCCCTCTTTCACCTTGGAAATACCTTCAATATATAGGCTTGAGAGGCACAACCACCATGAGAAAATGAAGGATATGGTTGAGAATATGGCTTCTTAAGGTTGGGATTAGATACTAACATGAATCCATAGCATAGGTTTTGAACACAACCAACCTCATCCCAAGATATCTGGCCCTTATAAAGAGGTGGATGATCCCATGATTCCCTCTAACAAGATTAGTGCTCCCCTAGAGTTGAAAATAGAGTGCCATCCTACTTTGGTTGCATTGAGGAGCTTGGAGATCAATCCCAAGGGTTGGAGCAGTGAGGATGAACATCGTAGCAAGGTACGTCGCATCATTCTTCTTCTCTCTTGCTTGATTTTTTATGTTAGATCTATAGAGGTTTCACCCCAATAAAAAAAAATGGCTTCAATACTCAGAGGAGGCTTCATTGGAACAAGTGTAGTGCCCCCTTGTCCAGAATAATACTTATAAACAATAAATACCTAAGTGACATCCTCACTCTTCCTAGGAGGATTGGCATCGACCAAGGGTGGTATTAGATCGACCACTTTAACTTCACTCTCCAAGGGGAGACTGGGATCAGTCGAAGGTGAAATCGAATCGATCACTTGATCAACTGGCTCAATTGATGATGGAACTGGATGGATAACCTAATTAACCAAATTAACTAATGATGGAATACGATTGACCAATTTGTCAACCAATGGAAGGTTGGGAGATGGAATTTGTCGCGATACATCAACAATATTTTCCAAGAGATATGAATCCTCATCTATACAAGGGTAGAGGTAACTGCGGTGCATTTCCTTACATAACAAGGAAGGAAAATTGAATTTACCCTTATTAATTCCAACCCGATTATCACTAGTTGATTTTTTTTCACTAGCATGACCTACAACCACTAATGACACGGGTTGAGAACCTTGAGACCACACTTCTACAACCTTGGGAATACAAGGGAAATCCTTAAGAAGGTGGTCACCCTTACAAATCCTTCAAGGGAATTTGGGCTTGTGATGTGAATTGATATAATTTTCGACATTATCAACATTCCCATCACGATGAACAGTAGTTTTTTGATTGCTTCCAACGTGTCCTGCAGTGGTTGGAAGTTTTCCCCCTAGCTTATTTTTCTTCTTCTTAATCTTCATTTTCTTCTTCTTCTTATCTACCTAGTTACTAGTTGTAGAGCTTTCACTAGGCGAAGAGAAAGAAAGAAAATAATACCCTACGGGTAAAGAAGGAAGAGGATTGACATGAGGTTGATGGTGTTGGGTGGAGTACTTACGGATGAATCACTAGAAGAATTTATGTTCACCGGAGATGAAATACAACATAGAAGGATCAATATGAAAAAAGGGTTGAGATAGCATTGGAAACCTGCTTAACGGACTTACACCTTGGTGCAAGTTCCCTCATGGTCTATCCATGGGTTACCCTCCAAGGAGCCCGAGTGAGTTTTACCAACATCTGAACCAAGTACAGCAAAGACTCCCCTTTTTCGTCACCTTTTGTATGAACCCTAAAGATAAATGCCACTAAGGTTACCAACTCGCAGTCAGCCTCTGGGAGGGTATAGTTGACAATCGAGATCGAACATATGGGAAAGATATCAAGTCTGAAATTCTTCTAGAGGAATGAAGACAAGAGGACTGGTAAAATCTAGAGGGCCTTGAATGGATTCAAGATTCATGAAGCACCAAGATCTAATGAAACTAGTGAAACTTCAAGAAGAACCCCTAGTATACTATCTTTCCACTACATTTGGTTAATCTTTGAAGGGTTAATTTCTGTTGCTCTCCTGCACATGACCTCATGTTTAACCCCCGTGTGAGAGGGGGGTCCCGACTATGCTTATACAAAAATTGTATTTTCTCTCCCTGTCGCAAGATTCTGTGTTTTTTTATGGATTTGGAAATTTATTCTCAACACTTATTCCAAATCCCTACACTTAAGTTATTCTAGGTTTGCAGACCCCTAGAAAAAAAAAATCTAGATAGATTTTAATTAGCGCTTTGATTTTTATGCTATTTTTTACTCAAAGGTATGGAAGTGAAGTTAATGATATTCATGACTTCAACTCCAAAAGAGTGCAATAGAATGAGATTCAAATCTTTCGTTTCTATGAACTCTATCTATGGAAAGGAGAAGAGTCTTTTTCCATTCCCAAATGCATAAACCCAATGCAGTTTATCTAATGAAAACTATGAACATGTACCACCCAAAAATTTGAATGCAATCAATTTATGTTTGTTTGATTATAAATGAAATGAACACAAATCAAATGCAAGTTATTTATACTTCCCTTCTTTCAATGAAAGATTCCAATGTAGATATAAAGGAATATGAAGTAAAAAGATCGAACAAGAAATGCACTAAAAACTGATGAGAACTGAGAGAAACTAAGTGGGAAATAACTCGCTCAATCAAGAACTCAAAAATTTGACAAGAAATCACAATGTCATAATCCCTCCAACAAGAACCCAAACAATGAAAAGAGAAAGATATAATCACTCAACAATTCTTAAAGATGAGCAGCAAGAAATACGCATTCAAGCTAGGCTGTGGTAAGCAAAATAATCTCAATCATTCAAAAGAGCGAGATGTTCTAAAGAATATTTAAAATAAACTCAAGACCAATGAAACATTTGGATACTTCTTCCAATCAATCAGATAATTGAAAACATCATGAAACAAAGACCAAACTAGTGAAAATAAAGGTGAACCAATCTCACAACTTAGAAGAGGTTTGCAAGCTCAAAAATAGATAAAAATGAGTGATAAGTATCAAATCCTCAATCAAACAAAGTCAAAAAAAAAATTGGAAGACTTCTAAGTTAAAAATCCACTTCAACATACCCAACAAATTAAAGCAAAAACCTAGAGTTTCCTTAAAAGGAGAGAATGGCGCTCATGTCCTTAAGAGACAGAGTGTAATTCAATGAGTGATAAGTATCAAATCCTCAATCAAACAAAGTCAAAAAAAAAATTGGAAGACTTCTAAGTTAAAAATCCACTTCAACATACCCAACAAATTAAAGCAAAAACCTAGAGTTTCCTTAAAAGGAGAGAATGGCGCTCATGTCCTTAAGAGACAGAGTGTAATTCAAGAGAATGGCACCCTGTACAGGCCTCTAGGGGAGAGTTAGTTAGGAGAATCGATCTCTATGGTCAACTACAGGAGAGCACCACTCAATAGAATGACGCTCTGGTGACAACTACAGGGGAGGGCTAGTTCTAGGAAAGTTCAAAAAATGGCTCAAAAAGACTAAAAACTCGGAACAAACAATCAATGACTTTGTAATATCTTAAAAAAGGAAAAGAGAAGGGGAAATAAATCAAAAACAAGCATCAAACAATCAATATCTAATCACAAGGAAAGGATCTAAGATGAAAAAGAGGAAAAACTAGTCAAAGTTCTTCCCCAATGGTGTCGCCATTTTTTTGTTGTGAGAAATCTTAACCAGTGGATAGGATAAGCTCCCCTTTGGAACAAGACCTCTATATTTTGTCCAAATATAGAATAGATAAAGTTGTTTCTACTTTCACTATATATATAACTCAACCAATCAAGCAAGAGATGAGAAGAAAGTGGTGTACCTTGTTGCAATGTTTTTCCTCGTTGCTCCAATCCCAGTGCTTGATATCCAAGATCCTTAACGTGAATGAAACCCTACAAAGACTAGAAAAGGAAGTCTTCCTACAAATATAGATGATTATATAAAATAGATATATCTATGAAGACTGAAATGGCAATAGACAAGAAAATGTAAAACACATGAACTTGAAGGGAATAAGCCAAGTTGATATTAATTAAAAATCCAAAAAGAGGCACTTACAAAGCATGCTTGATGATGCATCACTTCTCCAATCTCTCCTCATCCAACCCTTGCATGAATATTGATATCAAAATGTTGAATTATATCCCCATGATAAAAGGCTTTATACCTCAAATATCCCCCTCTTCGCCATGGAAATCCCTCATTATATAGGATTTGGAGGCTTAACCACCATGGAGAATATCACTCACTAGATCCACTAAATTGGAATCTCCAAGATTTTTAGGGAGAAAATATCTCTCAAGGATTTTAGGGAGAAAATATCTCCCAAGATCCACCAAATTAGGATTTTGGTTTGAGAAAATCTCTCAACCATCCATGACTTTCTGAACTTCTCCTTGATATTAGGAAACTAAATGTGAGGTGGATTATCACACAAAATTAATTTCCTTTTTATAAATAATAATGAATAATTCATGTGCACATATTATTTTTACCTTCATATGATATATTTCTCCTCCACATTGAATAGGGATTGTGACAAATGTTCTTTCATGGTGTCAATGTGTTGTGACACTTAGTAAAGTGCATGCGACACTTAGTAAAGTGCATGCAACACTTAGTAAGGTGCATACGACACTTGTTAGTAAAGTGCATGCAACACTTAGTAAGGTGCATACGACACTTGAAAAAATGTATGTGACACTTAGTAAGGTTCATATGACACTGGTGACACTTAGGTGTAAATAGGTGTGAAACTTAAGTGTGACATTTTGGTGTCTAAAACCTCACCCAACTTTTTTTCCATATATACAATATTCACAAAAGTTGACTTATGAATTACATTCATGGAAATCTTCGACCATACCTTTGTTATTCATAGTTCTAAGTCATTTTTCTCCAATGTGTCCCATCGTCTCGTGCCACAACATGGTCGGATCAACTTGACAATGACTTTTCAAGTCGATTTGAATCAACTCATCCCTAGTTGACTCGAGTCGAGTCAAAGTTGAGTCAACTTCAAGAACAATGATGTTGTTGCATCCAGTCGAGTCAACATTTCTCCAATGTGTCCCATCGTCTCGTGCCACAACATGGTCGGATCAACTTGACAATGACTTTTCAAGTCGATTTGAATCAACTCATCCCTAGTTGACTCGAGTCGAGTCAAAGTTGAGTCAACTTCAAGAACAATGATGTTGTTGCATCCAGTCGAGTCAACATTTCCTAACAACTTTGTACAGGGTTCCAATGCAAACACCTTTCATTAACAACATCACAACTATGACCATATTGCATGTATCCTTCTAAAATAGAGTGTGTAATCCATCATCACTCATCTTACTGACAAATACCAGGTTTCTTGTCGAACTCGAAATATGTAACACACCTGGAAGGGTTCTACTCCTCCCATCCTACAGTATCAGTTAGACTCTTCCCTGATTAAGAAATTTGGTTGTTGATTCATCCCCCAAAAACACATATCCTCCTTCATATCATTCATATTCGCAAAAACATTCTTTATGTGGTGTCATATGATAGGATTATCTTGAGTCAATCAACTAAACATCTTGATCCGACTATGTACTGGTCAACTCCAGGTACGCATCACCTCCCTTATCTGGATTTGTATTTCTCTCAATTGACTGCTTCTCATTGGATCCTATACTAACTTCCATTTCCTTCGGATTGTAGTCCTTTTTTTAATACCCATATTTACCACATTTCCATCATCTTCTTGTCGACTAAACAAGAGATTTATATCTAATCTTTGACTTAAACTTCCCACTAGAGAATTTTCTTATATCTCTGTCAAATGGTCGACCTCTCACCACTAACGCATCTTTGGTCAATCCTTTCATGTTCTTCATTCTCATTTATTCTTGCAATAGATATGCAACCACACCTTATAATGCTAATGTGGTTGAATTTCTCCCTATAGCCATGACTAAGCTATCCTAGGATTCTGGCAAAGAACATAATAGGTTAATACATTTCTCCTCTTCAGTGATTTTAATATCCACAAAGGATAACTCACTTATTATGGTATTAAACACATTTAAATTCTTAGTTACTGAAATTTCCTAACTCATCTTCAAAAGATACAACTTATTTCTAAGGAAAAATGTATTTACCAGGGATTTAGACTGGAATAAGATTCCCAACTTGTCCCACAGTTTCTTGGTCAAATCTTCTCCTAAGACATTCAACAACACAAAATCTACAAGACAGAGTCGAATCATAATCCTTGCCAGTCTCTTGAGTTTCTCACATTATTCCCTTGACATACCTACTAGAATGGTACCTGGACAGATTGTTTCCCATTGTTCTCGATCTACAAGGAGATTTTCAATTTTAAGCATTCAAAGATCAAAATTATAGCTATTGAATTTTTCAATCTCAATTCTTGAGCTAGTTGCCATTCTTTAAGAAAAAAAAATTATCCATATTATGTTCAGAACGAAATGAAAGCAAAGATATTACAATGAAATACACATAAAAAAATTCCAGAAACAGATAAATAAAGCAATACATTATTTCTATTAATGAAAGAAATGTACAAAGACTGTAAAAATACA
>CBVK0103790919.1:0-30785 GCA_900067695.1 Picea abies | reverse complement strand
AATTACAAAGAAATGTCCCCATTACAGAGAAATGTGTTGAACTAAAAACTTTCAAGATGAGCCAGTTGAAATTTGAAACATGTGGGTGGCCACCAATATCCACTTGGATCAATTTTAAATATATTTGACTTACGAATCCTACTTAACTTCGGGTTTAGATTAAGATCCAAGACTGTTAAACCAAGCTCTCATACCACATTTAAGGAAATAGAGAACTTCCACACTAAACATAATAGAAGAGAGGAAGAAAGATTTAATATTTAAATCAAATGACAAAGCAAACACACAATACAAAAAGATTTTACCCTGGAAACCCAAATGGGAAAACCATCATTTCTTGAACATTTTTCTCTCTTGTTGTCTTATTCATTCAGAATAAAAGATTACTTATCTAACCTCGGTCTACAACTAAGACACAATTGACATCATACCTTCTTTATTTACACAAGAAAAACCATGTATCCAATTTGACTTACATCTACATGACCAACAACCTCTAAAATGATTTATCTAAATATTATCTTTTACAAAATTACAACACGCCTTATTTATAGGCTTTAAAGTAGGGAAAACCCTAAATAAAGGTGCCCAAAAAATGGTTACATATCCATGCAGATCATTGGCTATAAATCTCGTAAATCTCTGGATTCTGTTACACTCAACTACCAAGTCATATGACTGGTCAACCTTTATTATGTCTTCAGTCGGTTTCCACAAAACCGTCTGTCAACCTCTTTTTGGATGACCTCTTCGACTTGTTTTCGATTACTTCAACTTCAAATTTTCCCGGTCGATCCACCTCAACCTTCGACTTTCACTGCAAATAATATAACAACCCAAAAATATTAATGATAAATGTGTACTTACTACTTCCCCTTAAATATCGTACATAGAAAAATTGTCTTCACAAAGTATAATATTTTACTATAATTATATATAATATATATTAAACACCCACTATACACATTTTAAATTTATTTTCAACAACCTCTTACAAAAAAATCTTTCTATATAAAAATCTTACTAAGTTAAAATTGATAGGGAGAAATAAAAATTCAAGTATCTTCCATTCATTGTGTTAGGGTAAAGGGATCGATGTCAATGGCCACATCAAGTTAAAAATTAATTTTCAGCATATTGATGTGAATGTTCACATACAGTTAAATAAAAAAAAACAAAAACAATATTAAAATGGTTTTAATTTTTATAAATATATATTTAAAATGGTTTTAATTTTTATAAATATTAAATTTATTAATTTGATAAATATATAGTAATTGATTATTTTTAATAAAAATTTAGTTTTGTCATTAATTTGTGTTAGTTTTATTGGTTAAAGTGTGGGTTTCATTTGCTAGGCTAACTAAGTTCAATAGTCTTATGATGTGTTTAGAAGGGAGGCAGGTGGGAGTGGGGTGTTTTTTTGGCCCTAGAAGAACTCGAAAAATCGATTTTAATTAGAATCAAAGATCCTGGGTTGAAGGTTCTAGCAGATTGTATATGCATCTCTTTGTCAAATCTCTTTTTTCATGTTTTTCATAAAGACAATACAAATGAAATGGCCAATAAAACCATAGGTTTAGCCCCTTGTTCCTTAGGGGTGTGCGGGGATGTACACTTTGAAACCCCTTCCTAATGATGGGGACTGGGAATAGGGGTGCGGCACATTTGGACCACATGGATCCCTCTTTATATGCGTGGAGAATGCATGCAATTGTTAGTTCCTCATCTTATAATGATTGAAAGGGCGAGAAAAATAGTTAATTCTATGAGTGTGATAAGAAGCTTGGCTTGTGGGTGTAGGAGGAGATTCATGTCAATGTTATGTGTTCTTTACATTCTAGTTCCAAACCCGATGGACATGACCTAGGATGGGAAAGAAGCCATGATGGAAACGCCAGACATGGAGGGGGAAGTACAGTTCAAGATTTCTAAATTGAGCAATTTCGTCAGCAAGATTGGGAGCCCACATGGCCATCTCGTGGGAGATTATTCAAGTTAGGATATCCATGTACAAAGTGCATGTATTGTTCTAATTTGGATTAATGGTGTTGCTATTAAACATGAAAAGGAGGTTATGGATGTTGTATTTCTCTGTGGATTATTGTTGGACAAGTTTGATCGTCGTCTCGGATTCTCCCATTATGGTGTGCTAAAATTAGAAGGGAATGGTTTACCTAGGGATTCATCTATTCACAGAGCAGGCATGGTTGTAATTATTTCCCCTTGGCATTTGTGCAATCGAGTATTGGACTCTCTCGACGGTTGGTTTATTATGGCAAACTGGGGAAATGAGGTTTATGAAGTGGAGGACTTGGAATTGTAGGATAGTGAGTTTATGTAACTTCAACGTCTAGTTATCAGGATCAGCACGCTCATCTCCAGTCTCCTTCACTCTTGAAACTTTGGCTCATCATAGGGTATTGGTGGGGCAGCTTCAGGATGACGTTGATTTTGGACAAAGACAAATAGAATCAATGTAGATACAAATAGCACAGAGGGGCAAGGAACAACGATCTATATCCACGAGAGACGATATTGGAGGATCGACAGTTATGGAGGCACAATTGTCGGATTTAATTGAACCTATGGCGTCGTTTGAAGACAAAGAAATAGGACATGATCGAGATAGTAATGCATAATCATGTTTGTTTTTCACTTTGTATTAACGGTATATATTACCAAGTATACTATGTTCATATTTGTAATAGTGATAGGATTTGGAGACATTCTAGAGACAAATTAGACATATGGCTACTAGTAGTAGTGATTGAACTGGAATTTTGTTTTGAATCGGTTGTGTTTTTCTTTGTTTTTTTTGGGTGTACTTAGTGGTTTTAATCGCAATTTTTTTAATGAATAAAAATCTTTCATCTTTTATTAAAAAAAATTAATAATTTAGTTTTGTCAAATATTGTTAAAGCTATTGGATATTGAGGGTTTTGTTCTCTAACACGGCCAATGTTTAAAACTCATGGTAGTTGGGAGAAAACACCCAAAAAATCTAACCATCTTTTGGGTTGGTGTGGTCTGGTGTGATCCCTAAGTGTTTTTTACGGCTTAAACACCCTTGAATCGTATTTTGATTTATAAATTTTTACAAAATAATAAAACTTCTCATTTTTAAATTAAAATAAACCTCTCCCCCACTTGTAGGATAGTATGTGACAGAGTGTGTTGTTAAGGCACTCCATGATGTTAAGATTTTGACACCTTAAATGCCCCTCGGGAGCGGTTTCTCAAACTACAAGATATTTAAACTAGCAAACAAAAAAAACTTAATAATAATTATTTTATTGATTGAAAATTTATAAATTTAAATAAACTTAATAATTATTATTTTATTGATTTAAAATTTATATGGTTAATAATATTTTAATTGATTTAAATTTTATTTTTAAAATGGAATATGATGGAGAATTTTAGTGGATTTAAAATTTATTATGGTTAATAATATTTTAATTAATTTGAATTTCAAAACGCTCAAGCAACAAAAATATTCTTATTAAATGAAAAAAGCTTAACTACAATAAAAAATAAAAATAAAAAACAAAATACTAAAATAAAAAATAAAAAATTCGAATAGTCACTAAATTATGTTTCATTAATAAAATGTTTTTTTTAAATAAATATTTAAGAAAAAATAAAATATAACAATTTTAAAAATATATATCACAACATATAAATAAATTTTTAATTTCAAAAAAAATCAATTTAAAATTAATTTATAATAGCTCAAAAAAATTAGACCCAATGTTAAAAAGCTAATTTTCATCATTGAGCAATTCCATTGGGGGACACCTTGAAGTAATAACACTTTCTTAACAGGGAAAAAATTATATTCTATTCAAAAGAGAATAAACATGTTCCAGTCCATAGCCATGGCCCCCAACATAAGGCCAACTACAAAACTTCAAAAAAAACAAGATTGGCCTTTCTTCACTACTTAATCTATATATCTGGTTCTATACAACTTTATGTTCGTTGCTTCTTTTCTAGCATTCTATTTACATATACAAAAACTTTGCTTGTCTTTTTTCTTCTCAAAAAATGCTACTCACAGAATTCCATAGATTTTGTTTCATGTCGATCCATATATTCATATAATCCAAAGTACCCAGGAGGCAATTACAATGCCTCTTTAGAAAATCTGTTAGCCTTTGTGTTTAATTCAAGCAAAATATGGTGAAATGTGAACCATTCAAAGGATTGGAAGGTGAGTTTGATATCCCTCATGATTGGGTACAACTTGATATCTTGTGTCGAGTTCTTCAATCTAGCTCATTCAACCAATTTAGAGTCCCCCATACTTGATAAACAAGTAATGGGAATGATTGACAAACAACACCACTCCCACTCCCACCCCCACACATTCGGGGGTGGCCCTGGCTAGCCCCGTCAACAAAACCCCACGGGATCTCATAATCAATGGAGGGCATGATCGGCACTCTAGGGTTCTTGGATTTAGGTTCACCTCTTTATGCCTCAAGACAGTGTCACTCCAGTCGTTACTTCCGGTGGGATAAATTTATCCTTAAAGATAGCGTTGTTGCATGCCCACCATAGATTGGAAACTAAGATGCTTCGAAAACCTCCATACATCTTTACGTACCTATCCTGTATCCATTCTTTGCAGCACTCCTCCAAGTTTTCTTTTTTCCAATTGGATTTGGCCTTCAGTTTTTCTTTGACCAATTCCATCACCTGAGTTGCATAAAGACATTTAATAAATAAGTGAGAGTTTAATTCTTCATTGTTTTTACATAATGAACAACGTCTTGGGCTGCTCCATCCCCTCTTAAGACCATTTTCCTATGTTAATAATTTGTTATTCAACGCTAGCCAAAGAGTGATTTTTCACTTATGCGGATCTATTAATTTCCACAGAAGAATCCACCACCATTGTTTGGCCCCTGCAAAGTTTCTTTCAGACCAAGCTTTGTCACCCAACCGAATAGTATAGGAGTCATTCTTTAAGTTTTTAGACCATCACAAAGAATCTGGAAATTCGGCATAGGTTGAATGAATTCCATTCATTAGTTAAGACACCCTCTAGGACCAACGAATCAACAATTTTCCATCCCCTTCCGCCTCTAGGATGAGGAAGGCCCACACTAGCGTCGCACAAATACCATAGGTTTTGGACTCTAATCGGTTGGAGAAGAAGTGTTGAAAACTTGAAGTTGTTACCTGCACCGACCCAGGGGTCTTCCCCAAGTAGCATGCTTTTCCCATCACCAATATTCCACGCAGCCCACTCCCCAACCAACGGATATGCCTCCACCAATGCCTTCCATACTATATATCCCTTGAGAGATTTATTGGAAGATCTGAACCATTCAACAATGGAGAGGGAAGAAAATATTTTTCCTATGTTACTTTAGACCAGAGAGAAGGATCCTGTGTTAGCTTCCATAAATCTGTGTTAATCAGGTTAATGACATGAGTTAGGGTTATTTGTATCCTTTAATTTGTGGACATAATATTAATAATAACACCTCTAAAGGATACAAATAACCCTAACTCATGGTTATTTGTTATTAGGGTTAGGTTTTTGGTAAAGAAAACCAAAATAATGTGTATTTTTCAAATCTGTCAAAAAAAAAAAACCAAACCCAACTCAAATATCAAATGATAATTGATTTCAAAAATTAATGAGTGATCACTATCAAATATCAAATGATAATTGATTTCAAAAATTAATGAGTGATCACTATCAAATATCAAATGATAATTGATTTTTCAAAAATTAATGAGTGATCACTATCAAATATCAAATGATAATTGATTTTAAAAATTAATGAGTGATCACTATTCTGTAACCTGATTTATTTTATATTAATTTATTAACAAACGAACAATAGCAACGCTAGTATATGCAAAGATAGGGTTTGAATTTCTCAATTCACTGCAAGGAATTAATATATTATACTTTCGTGTAACTTAGCGGGATCCTTAAACGTTTTAGCTCCTTGTCACAGATATTTCCATAAGACTGACCTAGAAATCTTCTTATATACCTGTGAGATAAAGGGAGGAACGGTGAAACAAATTATATAAAACGCCAAAGGTGAATCCCTCGTTAATTGTGAAGCCTGCAGTTTTAAATGGAGTACATAAATAACGTTTCATGTCAACGTACATCTCAGTGGTGCAAATGTACACACTCCGGTTACAAGACTGCAAGAAAATGTTTAAAACAATGCAGAGATCGCACAATATCATGGCAAGGCCTCTACCTTGAGATGAGATCACAACTTGCAGCAAGGAGAATTAATGTATGAATACTTCGAAAAGGAAGGCGTTTTGAGATGGTTAGATATCATGGCAAGGCCTCTACCTTGAGATGAGATCACAACTTGCAGCAAGGAGAATTAATGTATGAATACTTCGAAAAGGAAGGCGTTTTGAGATGGTTAGCATGTTGAATTCTTTGTCTTTCCTTTTCCTCAGAGCTCCTCGAATTGTCCTTCGCAGAAAACTGCATAAATCAGTTTGTGCATACATGGTATACGTTGAAGTCTTCTCATTCGAGGGAGGGTATCCACGACGATGATTTAGTTTTCATAAATTTAACATCCAAGTCTTTTGATAGCATGCATATACCCTCCCAAATACCCAAGCCCTTTGCTTAGTTTTCATATATGGAATTCTATGAAACAAAACCAAATATTACTTGAAATAGTGTCCAACATTACCCATTGTTTTCCACTGGCATTTTGTCTCTACTCATTATGTATATATATATGTCGTCCAAACGTGGCATGGGGCTTCAAATCAAAATGAAACGCATCCATCCATGTAATTGTTTTCTAGCATATCTTCGTCTCTTCACATGTCATCCAACTTTCATATGTCATTCAAACGTGGCATGTGGCTTCAAATCAAAATGAAATGTGGGAATGCTTCAAATCAAAATGAAACATTTGCTTCAATATATGAAATCATTCAAACATGTTAATAAAACGTTGTATACATATTAATATTGGCTAATCATTTAAGAGGAAGAATATGTTAACATTTTTAATTGCTAATCATAAATCATAAGATTAGAATTTACAATTAAAAAATCATTAAATATATTCATTTCCAATAAATATAGACATATCAACTTAAATATTAATTTAAAGTGGTGATTTAAATCATTTTTCTTAAAAAAAAAATTAAACAATTTTTTAAATAAATTAAGTATTTTAAGTATCATAAATTAAATTTAACATTATGGAACTTAACCATAATCATCTTCAAAAAAATTAAACTGATTTTAAATAAATTAATTAAAACATAAATGATTTAACTATATTTTTCAATTTCTTTTTAAATTTATAAAAATTATAATTCTATTAATTATATAAAAAACTTCATTACAAAACTTTACATTTAACAATTTTGAAGCATTTAAAAAAAAAACCATCATAATTTTTCTTGAAATGAATATATAAAGGTTAAAATGACTTAACTATTTAAAGTGTAATAAATTAAATTTAAATTTATGAAACTTAACCATAATCATCTAAAAAAACTGATTTTAAATAAATTAATTAAAAATTAAATAATTTAACTATGTTTTCTAATTTCTTTTTAAATTTATAAAAATTATAATTTTATTACTGATTAAAAAAAACTTGATTACAAAACTTTGAATTTAACAATTTTAGCTCATTTAAAAAACACACAATAAGCTAAACTTTACCTGTTGAAAATACATAGACTTCAAAGAAAAAAATAAATATATTAAAGCCCAACTTTACCGGGTGTCTAAACAAATAGAATCCAAAAGAAAATAGAATTTGTACACTTTTTAAATAAATAAAAAATAGTGTTTCTTCACTTTCGATGACTTCTTTTTTTCACAATATACTAAAAGAATTATTTATTTGACCTGAGTGGATGCCAATTGTGGACAGAATTGCAGTATATTGTTCTCTATGTATCGTAATGATGGAGCGGACGAACTATTGGACTCTGCTCCGGGTCCACGATTCAGAAATCAGTGGAAAAAAATGGTTGCAACAAGGCGGGAAGGAAAATGCCTGGAACTGAAATATAACAAGGAAAATTTACTTATAATTAAAAACTCATGGCTTTCTACCTTATAAGAAGAAAATACTTTATGGCGTTTTACTTGGTAAGCAAAGTTTTAATTGAAATTTAAATAATAAGGGATGATTTTAAGAATGGAAATTTATTTTTAAATGTTTACTTGGTAAGCAAAGTTTTAATTGAAATTTAAATAACAAGGGATGATTTTAAGAATGGAAATTTATTTTTAAATGTAGAAACCTTGACTAATTTTACAAGTCCTTCATATGCCAACTATAAAATGTTTGGCTATATTTTTATAAAAATATTCAAATTTCTAAGGATTTTATATAGTTTGTATTAAATTTTGAAGACTTTTAAGGTAAAATAATTTTATCCTATACAATTTGAGCGAAATTTAACTCCTAAAATCATCTCTACAAACTACAGTAAAAATACCCAAGACTCTCCAAGAACACTCCATAGGACTCCACTTGGTAATCCATGCTTTAATTTAAATTGAAACCTAGCTCTCCACTTGGTAAGGAGACAATGCTCCAAGATGCTCCACCTCCTAACCCATGTTTTGATTGAGAAATGCACACTCACACATATATGTGGCAATCAGGCTGAGGTAGTGACTATTCACTTAAACTTGACCATAAAGGGTTGTATATATATTAATCTTTGTTAATTATTTAAACATGACATTTATAAATGTTAGGAAATTATTAACATTAAATCTCATTCATTGATTTGGGAGGATAAGAATATGCCAATATCTCCAATTGTTAATCATAAGATTAAAATTTATAATTTTAAAATTTATAATTAAAAGTTCATTAATGGTGTCAATTTCCAATAAATGTATCAGCTTCATTAAAAACTGATTAATCTGAAAATTTTCAATAAATTAATTTAAATCTTACCATTTACAAAAAATTAATTAAATTAAATTGAACTTCAAAGTACATTCTCTTAATAAGTAGCTTACATAAAACCAAGCCACGCTGAGAGAGCAGAGGACAATATTGGCGTGAGTGGGAAAGCAAGAATGGTAGGACAAGGACGTATATGCCTTGCCGTCCGTTTTGTCTCGATCCTTTGGTATACAATATATGCGCACTGAGCAGAGTGAAGTCGGCATGACAAATGCCAGAGTATTGCATATTGGAGTGCAATCATGAGTTAACGTTTTGTCTTTTTCCATTTTTTAAAATAAAAAATTCGACAACTTTTCCTGTTTGAAATGGATCATAAAATTTAATGGAATTGTAGATTTCTCATTGTATATATAAATTCAATTATTTATATTTGCAATCCAATCATACCATTTCCTAATTTAATATACACGATTTCAAACAAACCGAAATAATTTAAATCAACCAACAATTATTTTAATATTGACTCGTGATCATACTGCTGCGGTATAATTCATCCCTATAAAATCAATCAACAATTATTTTAATATTGACTCGTTATCCTACTAATGCGCTATAATTCATCGCGAGAAATAAAATAAACCGTTCTATGTCAATGTGCACATCCGGTTAATTAAAATAAATCAAAAATAGCATGATGAGTCTCTTCCCATCAACTTTTGGAACCCTAATGACACTTCATATATAATAGATGACTTCCTCAGTCAAATATCGATCGTATAGCCTCGACCTTTAATATAATATTGACACAAAATAAAATCGATTACTCCCTCAGTTGAATATCGCCTGGTATGCTCTCGACCCGTAATATAATAGAAGACTTCCTGAGTCATATATCGTGTAGTATAGTCTCTGCCTTCAATAGAATAGATTGCTTCCTCAGTAAAGTATTGTCTAGCATACGCCTTTACCCGGCTGAATCTTATAAATACGAATTAAAACTGGCGGAATCCCACCACCAAGTCTCCCATCATGGAGAATCATTCTCTCTTGACCATATCTGCACACAATGGGCGGCCTTTATGGAGTGACAAATATTTAATAACCATGGTGGACAATGATTAAATCTTTAATAATAAGTTGGCAACTTGGGAAAACTGTATATTAGTCGTTTCAAAGGAGGGAAAACGGGACGCACAGAAGAGCAGACGAATAATTTCTAGCCTCCAAGCCGTTGGAATCCACACGAAACCTGGCGTTGTTGCACTGACGGGTGAAAGCTTCCATCTCTAGTTCCAGTCCTTCTGCGGCCTCTGTGTATTTGTGTGATCTGTTGTTAATAATGATAAGTTTTAATGGTTTTCGTTGGAATATTGTGTCAGGACCACAAATAACAAGTGATACCGGAAGAACAAATGGGGTCTTGCAGATGATCTACCATCCCAGTCATGTAAAGAAGAGGGCCAACGACCACCTGGGTCGCTTTCTTTTTCAACAAGTTTTATGGTCGGCATCATTTTTTACAACAATCCCACGAGGAGAAGTTCGCGGACATTGCATTGCGCTTTCGTAAAGAAACTGCTTTTAAGCTTGTCTCGTTCTCTTCTTCTGCTCCTGTGAATAACGCATCTTAAAGCACAAGCAGGTGAAAGAGGCTGTTCTGTATGGTGGCTGATGCATCTGGGCAAATCTTTGTTTGGCTATTCGCATATATTAATTTAGTTATTTGCGTGCTAAGCAGCACTGTCAGATCATTGTGAATTGTAATTTGTATTCAGGGGATTTCTACCTCCTGTATCATATGCTCAAGCAAGTGATATTCCTTTCTCGAGTGCAATAGCATCTATTTTAATATCCGGAGTATTTGTCTTTTATTTCAGTTATTATTTTCATGATATGTATTAATAGTAATAATAATAATAATTTTTTAGTAATTAAAGCTTATGGAAGTATATATATCTTATTTTTTATATTTGAATATGTGATTTTTTTAAGAAGAAATACATATTATTAACTATTAAACCCACTCAAATTATATAACCTGGTTTAAACCTACCTGACTCAATCTTGTATTTTGGATTATGCAAAATCTAAAATCTAAGATGTAAAATTTGTTTTTGTCAAATTCCCATGGATAAGGTTCTCTGAGTTGTTGGTTGATGTCATACATTTATTAAAGATCGTGGCCTAACTGAATCTTGTATTTTGGATTATGCAAAATCTAAAATCTAAGATGTAAAATTTGTTTTTGTCAAATTCCCATGGATAAGGTTCTCTGAGTTGTTGGTTGATGTCATACATTTATTAAAGATCGTGGCCTAACTGATTCACTGTACCTAGCCTTAGATATGAAGAAGTTTTGGTTAAAAAGAGCCAAACAAGTCGAGGGTTTCAACTTGCTAAAAAAACTCAGCTAACACTACAGTCTATATGGGTGATGGTAAGTAAAGGTTATTACTAAACACGGTCAATAAAGTTGAAATTGTAAATGTAATTTCAGAATTTTATTTTCAAATGTTTCTTCACCAAATATAAAAATCCTTTCCTTGCCTAAGAAATCAAGTCCTCCTCCACATAGATGTTCTTGCTCTTCGATAGCAAATAGGCATGCCAAGAATTGAAGTGCTTTATCAACAGTGTAGCATATATTACCCTGTAAATCGTGTTATCTAGAAATGTATGATTTTGAGACGGCACATTTGTCGATTCAACCATTGCCAACTTGTAAATCATTATACCACTAAATAGACATGAAGCTAGGAGTAGGTTTCGGAGAGTATACGTTTATGATAACTAACTCTGACAAGCCTCACTTGAAACATTTTGAAAATACCATATGTAAGAGGTTAAGAAATCTTGAAAATAGCATACGGAAGAGGTTGCAAGAGAAGGTGGAGAGTATTTGTACACGTGAGATTCTTTCCTTTTTTTAATAAGCATATTAGTCACATTAAAAAAAAAGTGTTATTGTAATGGCTATGTTTCTCTTAAAAAGTTTTTGGTACATAAATTTGAATTATGCATAAGTTTGAATTACAACATAGCATGTTAATTTCTTGAAAATGTTTATACCAATACTAAAACCGCATTAATCTATGTTCCTAAAAATAGTGTTGCAAGTGAAGTGATGGAGTATTACTTATCAAAATTACTTAAAATAAATCTATTTTCACCAAAAATCTAATAAAATTTATAACTTTTTATCAAAATAAATAAATTTATATACAAATAAAATATTTGTCTACTAATTATAAAATATTTCATAAAATTTAAGTCATGGAAATAAAACAACTACTATAATTGTAAATTCTATTACAAAATTTCAAAAACAAATATTTGATATTATAATTTGGATATTGGCTTGCTATTACAACTTTGATATATGGTACAATCTCTGTTAGACTTTTTTTCCCTTGTAGTTAGCACCTTCAAGCGTCCTTGACTTTTCCGACTCATTTCAGGGACTCTCTTCTCATATGTTGTGTCAAGCATTAGCTCCCATCTCGTCTCTCAAGGTAGAGCCACCACTCTCTCTCAAGCTAGTTATCCCAACTCTCACAAGTAAAACCAATCAAAATTTCTACAGCATAACCTTACTCATAACCAGTGTGATCCATCTCTTCACTTAACCATTTGTTTTATAGAATTTTCTTAATGACACCTTGTCATTTGCGCATTTAATTCACCATTTTTAGATAATTAATTAGGAATTATCCCCCCATACACTTGTCATTATTTTTCTTAGTTGCACAAGTAAATTCATAATTTATTTTAATTAAAAGTCAATTTCCCTCACGCATTCTAAAAGCACTCCTAAAATCACTCATATTTGTCTTTTTATTCATTTTATTTCCAATTAATGATTAACTTCTTTCTAAAACTAATTTAAGTTAAAATATGTTTGTTTTCTAGTTAGACTAGACTCTAGATATCTTTCTACTCTTACACGTTCTTTTATGATTTATTCATTTCTTACTTTAAATTCCAATTTGGTATTTTCATACATGTATATTGTATTAATTCTTTAGATTTATTTCATTTCTATTAATCTCTTAAATTGGTTTACCCTTTTTCCTATTTTATCTAATTTTGTAATTTAGTTTTAGTAATCTCACAAAGCTTTAGACTTAGGCTTAAATTCAAATAGGCTTAGACTTTCATTTGGGGTTTAAAATTAATAATTTCAATCCTTAATTAATTAATTAAACTCTTAAATTGGTTTACCCTTTTTCCTATTTTATCTAATTTTGTAATTTAGTTTTAGTAATCTCACAAAGCTTTAGACTTAGGCTTAAATTCAAATAGGCTTAGACTTTCATTTGGGGTTTAAAATTAATAATCCCAATCCTTAATTAATTAATTAAACCTAACAATGTTTAAAGATTTTACAAGATGTAAAAATTCGTTCAAGGTTTTTTAGGCCACCTAGGTTCATTGGCTCAAATTTAATTATATGACGTGCCCTTCAAGATGTACTCTGTGCTCCAAGGGTGTCACTCACCTTTGATTCAAATTTTAATTACGCGATGTACCCTTCAAGACACACTCCTTGCTCCAAGGGTGCCACTCGTCTTTCATTGGTTTTGGTAGTTGTCCTACCCTTGGAGTCAATACTCCATTCAGGCGACCTTGTGAGAGACTAAGGGCTTCTAAGGAATAAGGACCATGACTTATTGTGCGCCCCTTAGAAATCTTCGTTAGCGTCTGTCTTAGTCTGCCCTCACGACATTGTGAACCTATTGAACTAGATAATCGTTAACCTACAATTCGAGTCATGGCGAGAGTGCTAGTAGGCTATGTCAGGAATTCTTCCACACCTCTCCCTCAATATATGGTCTATGTGCATGGCCCCTTTACTCCTTATGTGAGTCAGGTTAGAAAGCAATCGTCAACCAACATTTATCAATGAAACACTATCAATGATCCATAAGCAACATCATAATGTAATCAATCATATATCACATATGCATAAATAAAATACTCAAACCAATACAATCCACTCCCTGACTCAACCTGGAGCCCAAGGAGGTCTAGTGATGCCATCGACATTCACAATCTGTCAAGCATCCTGCACACTTAAGGAAAACTCGTCAATAGCATGTGTCAATACATAGATATCAAAAAACATAAATAATAATTCATCAACATCATCATAAGAATCCATAAGAGAAACAGACAACCATATACTAAAACTAGATCACTTGCACACAAGTGTCCTCAAAGAATTGTCAATAATGTGTGCTCGCAAGAGTGGGATGTTACAATGATGATGATTTAGTTTTCATAAATTTAACATCCAAGTCTTCTGATGGCATGCATATACCCTCCCAAATACCCAAGTCCCTATGCTTAGTTTTCATATATCGAATTCTATCAAACAAAACCAAATATTACTTGAAATCGTCTCTAACATTACCCATTGTTGTCCACTGGAATTTTTCCTCTACTCATTTTGGGTCAATATTGAGGCCTTTTGTTGACTAGATGCACTTGATTTTAAGTCAAACAACTGGTTTCAGTCCTTGCAGAAGGCCATGGATCCAATAATATTTTCAAAACCTAGTCGATATGGTTCTAGTCTTCATATTCGCATGCATGCTTGGAGCCATTGGAGTGTTCTTTAACAGAGTCCATCCATGTACATGTCTTCTCACATATTCTGATCCTTCGATATGATGTCCAATTGTGGCATCGGGCTTCAAATCAAAATGAAATGCATTCATCCATGTAATTGTCTTCTCGCATATCCTCATCCCTCCAAATATCGACCAAACGTGGCATCAGGCTTCAAATCAAAATGAAACGTGAGAATGCTTCAAATCAAATGAAACATCTACTTCAATATACAATACATGGCAATGCGACGTGAGGTAGTGCAATCACTTAAACATGTCAATAAATCTTTGTATACATATTAATATTTGCTAATCACCTAAATGTGTAAATCAGATGGTTGGAGAGTAATTTGTTAATATGAATAAGTAAATAATAAAAAATAAATAAATAAATAGATGCATCCAAAAATACATCCATTCACTGAATATGCCAACATTTTCAATTTCTAACCATAAGATTATAATATGCAATTAAAAGATAATTAAATAATTAATTTAAAGTGGTAATTTAAATCATTTTTGTTAAAAAAAAAAATTAAACAATTTTTAAAGTAAATTAAAAAATATCATAAATTAAATTTATATTTATTAGACTTAACTATAATCATCTTCAAAAAATTAAACCAATTTTAAATAAATTAATTAAAAAATAAATAATTTAACTATATTTTTCAATTTCTTTTTAAATTTATAAAAATTACAATTCTATTAATTATAAAAAAACTTGATTACAAAACTTTTCATTTAACAATTTTAACTCATTAAAAATAAACACATCATAATTTTTTTGAAATGAATATATGAAGGCTAAACTTTACCAATGAAAATACATAGACTCCAAATAAAAAAATAAATATATTAAAGCCCAACTTTACAGGGTGGAAACAAATAGGGAAAATAGAATTTGTACACTTTTTTGAAATATTTTTTTTCTTGAAATGAATATATAAAGGCTAAACTTTACCTAGTGAAAATACATAGACTCTAAAGAAAAAAATAAATATATTAAAGCCCAACTTTACCCGGTGAAAGTTGAAACAAATAGAATCCAAAGGAAAATAGAATTTGTATATTTTTGAAATAAAAGAGAAAAACTTTTCTTCATTTTGGATGAATTTTTTTTTTAATAATATACTAAAAGAATTATTTATTGGCCTGAGTGGATGCCCATTGTGGACAGCATATTGTTTTCTATGTATAGTAACGACAGAGCGAACGAACTATTCGGCTCTGCTCTGGTCGCCCATGATTTGAAAATCAGTGGAAAAAAATGGTTGAAACAATACAGTAGTTGTTTATGTACCATTGTTTACCAGCAGCTCCCCCATTGTTCAGTGATTTGTTTTTCCCATCATGTTGCGCATGTTGAGCATATGATAATGATTTAGCTCCTGAGTTAGAGCTGAAACAACAGAAACTAAAACGTAAGAAGGGGCGGGAAGGAAAATGCCAAGAATTGAAATATAACAAAGAAAATGTACGTACAATTAAAAACACATGGCTCTCCACTTGGTAAGAAGACAACACTCCAAGGGACTCCACCGGATAACCAATGCTTTAATTTAAATTGAAACGGCAATAAAAATACCCACGACTCTCCAACAGCACTCCATAGGGCTCCACTTGGTAACAAAGGCGTTAATTGAAATTGAAACCCACGGATCTCCATCTGGTAAGGAGACAATTCTCAAGGATGATAAGGAGACAATGCTCTTCCACCTAGCAACGCATGTTTTGATTGAAATTGAAACGCACACATATCCATGGCAATGAGGTTGAGGTAGTGATTGTTCACTTAAACTTCGCATTCAAATGGATAAATATTAATTTTTTTTAATAATTAAGTAATTATTAAAAAGTAAATAAGATAATCTATAAACTTAATTAAAAAACTGATTAATCTCTAAATTTAAATAAGTTAATTTAAATATTATCATTTACAAAAAAAAATTAAATTAAACTGAACTTCGAAGGACATGCTCTTAATACGTAGTATACATAAAACCAAGCAAAGGACATGCTCTTAAATACTTAGTTTACATAAAACCAAGCCACGTTGAGAGAGCAGAGGGAGATAAAAAAAAATCCAATTATCAATATTGGCGTGAGTGGGAAAGCAAGACATGGTAGGACAAGGACGTACGGTCAATAGGGTTCCAAAAGTTGATGGGAAGAGACTCATCATGCTATTTTTTTATTTTTTTTAATTAACTGAAGGTGCGAATTGACGTAGATCGGTTTATTTTATTTCTCGCGATGAATTATAGCGCATGCGCATTAGTAGGATACCGGAAGAATAAATGGGGTTTTGCAGATGATCAACCATCCCTGTCACTTAAAGAAGAGGGCTAATGACCACCTAGGTCGCTTTCTTTAGATAAAATTGGAAGAATTAATTCACACAACACAAAACGTTTTCATTGTTTAACAAACAAATGGAGGTTACATATATAGCATGCAGATCACTGACTTAAGTGGATCTGATTAGCTAATAATAGTAAACCTAGAAAACTCACAGTTACAATAGTTATCTCTTACTAAAGTAAGCTTTATTCTAACACCCTCCCTTAATGCTTACTTTACAAATATCTCAATCACAAATTACAAAACATAACAAAAGGTTACAACACTAGAACTTTCATCTGTCTGTCTGATCTGGTCTTCCTCAACACTGAAACTCACTCTGCAATCACACGGCTTCCGCTCTTTCTTCTTCCTCTTCTTCGAGCTACCCACTGACACACATAAAGTCAAAACACCTCTGACCATCTTTCTTGCACTTGTATATTGGACAATTTGACAACTCGGCTCATCGGGGCTTCCGTGATAAAAGTTGACAATTATTGATGCATTCTATGAACTTGCCTTCATCTATCGGATTTTTGCTTTCGGCTATCCTTTAGTATATAGAAGAACAGTTTGGATACTGAATGTCTTCAACATTCCTTTACACAAGGTGACTTCAATAAAAACATTGTACTTGAAACTGGGGCTACCATCTTGCATCAAGATACAAGTTCTTATTTTTACATAAACACTTGAACAATAGCACATTACAAAACAACAAGGTAACCTGTAACTTTTGATCTTGGAGCACCGAAGAACAACAAGATCCACCAGTGTATAACAGACTTGTACACATACTCAAACCAATGATGTGTTCTCTTGGCACCGAAGAACGTCGAGAACCACTAGCTTTAACATATGCTACTATGTTCAATGATTGATTCTTCATCATTTGATTACAAATAAAATCACACTCTCTCACACACATATAATATATCTAACACACATAAACAAAATTTAAACACACCACACATACATATATAAGCAGAAATGCAGGGCAGTGACTGTTTATGGTGGTTCTTCCTTCATATCTATCCACACTGAGATACCAAAGGCTGAAATATTTTTGATAGCCATTTCCTCACTCTCAACAATCCAACGCATGCAAATCACACTCATGGATGCAAATCCAAAATTAAATGCTCCACGCAGTAAATCGGTCACCAAACGCTCCACGCAGTAAATCGGTTACCGCAACAAACTTTCCACGCATATGCTGGAAGCGAGCAGCAATCTCTTCAGCAGATCGCGCAAGAACAATCTGGACAGCTGAACAGAGACGCTCCACACAAAACTCAGCAGCTGGGTCCTCCTCAAAACGATCCCCTATCTGTCTCTTTTCTTCTCGCTCTGATACCAAGATAAAATTGGAAGAATTAATTCACACAACACAAAACGTTTTCATTGTTTAACAAACAAATGGAGGTTACATATATAGCATGCAGATCACTGACTTAAGTGGATCTGATTAGCTAATAATAGTAAACCTAGAAAACTCACAGTTACAATAGTCTCGTTGAAACTCACAGTTACAATAGTTATCTCTTACTAAAGTAAGCTTTATTCTAACATCTTTTTCAACTAGTTCTATGGTCGGCGTCATTTTTGACAACAATCCCACGAGAAGTTCGCAGACATTGCATTGCGCTTTCATAAAGAAAGTACTTTGAAGCTTGTCTCGTTCTCTTCTTCTGCTCCTGTGAATAACGCACCTTAAAGCACAAGCAGATGAAAGAGGCTTTTCTATATGGTGGCTAATGCATCTGGGCAAATCTTTGTTTGGCTATTCGCATATATTAATTTAGTTATTTGCGTCGTGAGCAGCACTGTCAAATCATTGTGAATTGTAATTTGTATTCAGGGGATTTCCACCTCCTGTATCATATGCTCAAGCAAGTGATATTCCTTCTTCTATTGCAATAGCATCTATTTTTATCATGGTATTAATACGGTAGTAATAGTAATAATAATAATAATTTTCCAAATATTTTATTGGTAAAATCTAATACTTTATTTTTTTGGATTTGAATACGTTACTTTTTAGAAAGAAACATAACACATGTTCTTAATTATTAGACCCATTTAAACTGTATAAATGAATTTAAATTTAATTTACATAATCTTATACTATTAAACCCACTGAAACTGTATAAATGAATTTAAATCTAACTTACATAATCTTATATTCTGGATTATGCAAGATCTAAAATGTAAAATTTGTTTTTGTTTTTGTCAAGTTACCATGGATAAGGTTATCTGAATTGTTGGTTGCTGTCATACATTTATCGTGGCGTAACTGATCCACTGTACCTAGCCTTAGATATGAAGAAGTTTTGGTTAAAAAAAACCAAACGAGTAGAGGGTTTCAACTTGCTTAAGAAAAACTCAAAAACTAAGCTAACACTACAGTCTATATGGGTGATGGTAAGTAAAGGTTGTTACTAAACACTGTCAAGTTTGTTACGTCTGTTCTATTTTCATGACCCGTTTTTCGACCCCGACGCCTTTTCCATGGGGCAAACATTCCGGCCACACCCCAACAGGCCACAGCTGGGAATTACAGCCGGTCACCTCCGTCGTCGAATCACTAGTTTACTCTGGAGTGTCTTTGTTTACATTTAATCAATTTCAACTGCGTAGTTTCATCACCATCCGGCTTATATTATCTTTCCTTTCTCCCCGAGCATATATATAGAGAGAGTTAGCCCTTTTTTTAGGAATTTTCCAGAAAAATTTATGACTACCCTAATCTCTTCTTTCAATGTTATATATTCATTCACAGTTAGGATTACCTTAATGTGATGTCACGCTTATCACAAAGACAAGGGTTGTAATGCAATCATATATTTTACACGGTGATTTCTATGGAAACCTAATGAGGGAGAATTACAATAGCCTTCATAGGCATACAATCATCATCTCCTCACACACTCTGCTATGTGGTCCTTTCACACTCTTGCATTTATATTGTACTCCACCTCTATGGGCATGCTCACATATATAACATTTATCACTAAGTTATACAAGCTGATCAATAATAGATCACATAGTTACATGAGCAGTTCATAAATAAATTGCATGCATGCGCATTAACATAGTTGCATGCATGTGCATGTGACCGCATGAGGAAATTTGTTGGCATGTTTCCAACAATCTCCACCTTAACAACAATTTACCTGATATATCATGCCCTTAATTAATTCATCACCTTTTCTGCAAGCCAAGAGAAGCCAAACACCACCGTAGCTTCTCTAACAAAACTAGTTTCATAAACATGTCTACAGAATTCACTTTTGTATAGACCTTTTTCAAAGACACTCCACCTTCATCAACAACATGTCTTACAAAATGGTACTTAACAGAAATATGCTTCGTCTTACTGTGATAAGTTGGATTTCTAGCCAAATGAATAGCACTTTGGCTATTGCAAAATACTTTCACCTTGTCCTGCATCCTTCCAAACTCACCCAATAAACCCTGTAACCAAATTGTCTCCTTACATGCATGTAAAGAAGCCATATACTCTGCCTCTGTAGTGGATAAAGAGACTATGTTTTGAAGCTTTGACATCCAACTAACAAGTCCTCCTGGAAGAGTAAAGACATATCCTAAAGTGGATCTCCTTTTTTCCAAGTCACCTGCAAAATATGAATCTACATAACCACAAATTGAATCTCTGGAACCATCATAGGTGATAGAATAACTGTTTGTGCCTCTAAGATATCGAAGCACCCATTTCACTGCTTCCCAATGCCCTTTTTCCTGGATTTTCCATGTATCAACTGACAACACCAACTGCATGTGAAATGTTTGGTCTAGTACTCACCATCGCACACATCAAACTTCCCACTGCATTAGCATATAGTACACGAGACGTATAATCATTTTCTTCGTCATTACTAGGACATAAACATGAAGAAAGCTTGAAATGGGAAGCCAAAGGGATCTGTATGGGTTTCACATTGTTCATATTGAATCTCATATGTATTTTCTCCTCATACTTGTATTGTGATAACCACAGCTTACCATGTTTCCTATCTTTGTGTATCTCCATGCCTAAGATTTGTTTTGTTGCTCCTAGATCCATCATATCAAATGCCCTAGCCAACTGAGCCTTTAACTTGTTTATTTTGACCGTGCTCTTGCTTGCCACAAGCATATCATCTACATATAACACCAAAATAATGAACATGCCATTTTCCAACTTTTTAAAGTAAACACAATGATCATATTCACTCCTTGTAAAATTTAGGCTCACCATGAAGGAATCAAACTTCTTATACCATTGCCTGGGAGACTGACTTAGGCCATACAATGAATTCTTGAGTTTGCAAACAAACCTCTTATTGTGATCGTTAAAAAACTCTTTTGGTTGTTCCATATATATATCCTCATCTAAATCTCCATGTAGAATTGTTGTTTTAACATCTAGCTTCTCTAACTCAAGATCAAGTAAAGAAACTAGTGCTAACATAACATGAACTAAAACAAGTTTCACAACTGGTGAAAACATCTCATGAAAACCAATACCTTTCTTTTGAGAATACCCTTTTTCTACCAGTCTTTATTTATACCTTTCGACTTTATCATCGACACCCTTTTTCAGTTTGTAGACCCACTTGCAGCCAACAACCTTCTTGTCGTTTGGAAGTTCTACCATGTCCCATGTTTTATTCCTTTCTAAGGCATCCATTTATTCTTTCATAGCTTTCTTCCATTGAGCACTTTCAGATACCTTAATTGCTTCCTGAAAACAACTAGGTTATCCATCAATAGAAACTAAAGCCACGGATGAAACATAATCATCATACATTGTAGGAGGATTCCTGACCCATGAAGATCTCCTCATATATGGTTGAGGTATATCCTCAGTTTCCTGGATATTTTTTGCATCTGCATCTTCATCTTCTTCTTCTGGAACTTCTTCATGCTCCTGCCTTTCTGAAGATGGTTGAGTTTCCAACTAAATTTGTTGAACTTGTGGTACATGTTCTTGTCTCACTTCTACATCTACCAATTATAGTTTTAAGAGTGATAATTCATCAAATACTACATCTCTTCTTATGATGAGTTTGTGAGCAGTAGAATCCCATAGTCTGTACCCCTTAACTCCATCACCATAACCAAAAAAGGCATATTTCTTTGATCTAATATCTAACTTAAAATGTTGATCTTTAGAAATAAGAGCATAAGCATCACAACCAAATTTTCTCAGATTTGAAAAATCACACGAATGACATGTCCATACCTCTTCTAGAATCTTACAGTTTATTGCACTTGATGGTGACCGATTTATCAGATGGTATGTTGTAAGAACTGCTTATGCCCACAATTCCTGTTGCATCTTGGAATTATTGAGCATGCTCCTCGCTCTCTCTAGAAGATTCATATTCATGCGTTCAACAACACCATTCTGATGAGGAGTATAAACGGTGGTCTTATGTCTTTCGATCCCAGCTTCCTTGCAATAGTTCTCAAATTCCAAAAATGTGAACTCACCTCCATTATATGTTCTTAAACTTAAACACTTGATTGACATGTCAATGCTATTTCAAACAAAGCTCTGAATTGCTTAAAAGTATTAAATACATTAATTTTTATTTTAAGTAAATAGACCCAAACCTTCCTAGAGTAATCATTTATAAATGTCACAAATTATGATGATCCTCCAAGAGAAACTGTAGGGGATGGTCCCCAAACATATGAATGAATGTAATCAAGGATACCTTTTTTTATATTCCTTCCTTTTTTAAACTTATGTCTATATTATTTTCCAAAAACACAATACTTGCAGAAATTCAAATTCAGAAACTTCAAACTTCGAAGTGACTTACGATCAACCAGTACCTTAAGCCCTTTCTCTCTCATATGACTCAAGCATTGATGTCATAAATGAACAGAGTCACTTGCACCTTCAGATGCTACCACTGTTTGATTTACCTATGTCCTTCCTTCAAGCTAATAAAGGTTCTCTATCCTCTTTTCCTTCATGACTACTACGATGCCTTTGGACACCTTTAGTACTCCACCTTGAGTTGTACACTTGTAACCAGTAAAATATAGAATTCCCAAAGATATCAATTTCTTTCTTAGTTCATGGATATGCCTTACATCTGTTAATGTTCTTACAGAACCATCATGCATTTTAATATAGACTCCACCAACTCCAACAATTTTACAAGAAAAATCATTTCCATAAAAACAACACCATCATCCATAGATTGGTAAGTTGAGAACCAATTTCTATGAAGACACATGTGGTTGGACGCACCAAAATCTAACAACCAATGTTGATGTTGATGTGAAACATCACAAGTAGACAATACCTCATCAACCATACCTGAACTTGTTTTTGCTACATTAGCTTCCTTTGATTCTTTTGTGGAGTCCTCCTTGGATGCATTCTATCTTTTCTAGCAATCCTTCTTGAGATGCCCAGATTTTCCACAGAACCAACATTTCTGCTTACTCTTCTTGCCTCTTGACTCAGACCTTGACGTACCCCTCTGAATTTTCCCTCTTTCTGTAGATTGACCTTTGACCACCATTGCTTATGTTGTTGAGGTTTCTTTACTGAATGTTTTCCTTATCTCCTCAGACAACAAAGCTCCCACAACAGTGTCATAATCAATGGCATTTGTTGTGTTAAACCACATTGTTGTGACCAAATGGTCCCAAGATTCAGGAAACGAATGCAGTAGCATAAATTCATTTTCCTCATATTTGGACTTTACTTCCATATTAGTTAATTGACAAATTAGAGTATTGAAAACATTCAAGTGATCAGCAATTTCCATACCTTCTTTCATCTGCAAGTTGTACAACTATCTCTTCAAGAAGATTATGTTTGACAAATTCTTTGTCATATACAGAATCTCCAGTTTGGTCCACAAACCTGCTATTGTTGTCTCTTCAGCGATGTTAAACAACACCTCATCTTCCAGGAACAAACAAATAGTACTGAGGGCTCTTGCATCCAGATCCTCCCAAACCTCGTATGTCATGCTTCTCAGTTTCTTTGACTTTCCAACCAAGACCTTTTGCAATCCTTATTGCACAAGAAGATCTCGCATCTTGAGCTTACATAACGCGAAGCTATTTTTACCACTAAACTTTTCCACCTCAAACTTGGAACTCTACACTTTATCCATTAGTAGAAACAACTATCCAAAAGAAAATCATAGCTTCTAATAAACCAGGGTCCTCGATCCAGTGACCAGATTCTCTTCTCCTTCGCTCTATGCTCCTTTAACTCTAATATCTGATACCACTTGTTAAGCAGTGGAAGCAAAACATAGCATATAACAGAGCATAAAATAAGAAAGATCAAACACGTATTAAACCAAACACATCAATCATACACTTGACACAGTGATTTATGAGGAAACCTAATGAGGGAAAAAAACACGGGCAATGATTATCGATATTCTTATTATTCAAGGGAGAATTACAATAGCCTTCATAGGCACACAATCATCCTCTCCTCACACACAGTTCTCTCTGCTCCTTGCACATGCTTGCACTTACATTGTACTCCACCTCTATGGGTATGTTCACATATATAACATCTATCACTCAGTTATACAAACTGATCATTAATAGATCACATAGTTACTCGAGCAGATCATAAATAGATTGGATGCATGCGCACGAACATTGTTGCATCTCTCATTTTAGACACACTTGAGAATATTGAATACCTATAGGTGTATGAGGTAACCAAAGGATATCTAAGTCAAATTTCTGATGGAAGGTGAAGAAGAGAAGGCCAGAATTCAAGGAAGGATAAATTATTTTCATGATGCTTTCGAAGGTATGTTATTTACAGGTCATCTCACCATTTTCGCAATAATTTTTTTTAGAATGATTTAAACCATGAAATTGCTATGCCATTGAGGAAACATATCCAAGTGTCTATGGTAAAAAATTAATCTTGTAGATCGTTGTATTTTTGGATTTACACTCAATGGAAAATAGGGTTTGTCGCTAGTCCTGAAATTAGTCAAAGACAGGTGTTTCGGGTAAAAACGTCATAACTTATTCATAAGATATCCAAATTCAGTAAGAAAAAAAAAATTGGTTATAGTACAGTCTCTAGTATGTTGTGTAATAGTTTCATATCGATTCAGAAAATATTCTGTGTGGGGCACACTCTACAAGGTCACTCTCTAGAATAAGCCAAAATTCAACAAGGTATGCCATTTTTGCTATAACTACTTTACTGAGAGGTTCCAAGTAGTGACACCTGGAGGAATTGCATAAAAAAATTGAATAACATTGTGTATTAGTTTCATATCTTTATTCATCACAAGTACAAAGTTATGATTATTTCAAGTTAGGGTTGTTGACTAATCCAAAACTAGTCATGTGAGACTAAAGAAAAGTTTGATGTAAATGCTAGTCTCTTGTTGTTTAAAGTTAAGGAAGGTTTGAAGGTATGTGATCATATACACTAGGTATATTACAGAGTTATAAATCATATTTGGATGATGAAATTGATGAGGTCTTTTGGTTGAGGCACAAGTTGGGTACATGGTTGAGACAAGTAGTTGATGAGTTGGCACATGCATGAGGTGTATGATTGATGATGTTGGTACATATTGATGAGTCCTAGTTGATGAGTAGTTGGCACATGATTGGTACATACTTGGTACATGGTTGGTTGCACTTTTTTATGGTACAGGTTGTTTGGTATAGGTTGGTGCATGGTTGATGCACTTGTTTATGGTATAGGTTGATTATAGGTTGAGGTATGGGTTGATGCATGGTTCAGGTTTATTGGTACAAGTTTACAATGGTATATCTCATAGTGATAGTGTGACAGTGGTTCCATCATTCTACTTCTACTTCAGGGAAGTTGGACGGGGCAAGGACAGGTGGTTGTAGACACCTTTTAGTTGTAGTCAGAGAACATAGAGGGTTGTAGCTAGAGAATTGGGGAGTTGGAGCTTTCCTCAGGTTGTAGCCTAGGAAACTAGGGGGTTGGAGCCTCCGTCCAGTTGCAGCTAGAAAAAAAAGGAAGTTGATGCTTCCAATGAATGTAATTCTTCAAGACATATAAGAAAAAGCATTATGTGGTTTTCTCCCAATTTGGGTTTCAACGTAAAACACTGGTGTATTGTGTATGTGTGTGATTGTTCATTTATTATTGTTCATTATTGGATAATAATTCTACATTAATATAACACTTGGATTATTTGAAGAAAAAGGATTATAATTACGCTATTACTAATTCACCCCCCCTCTCAGTAATCCAACAATTGGTATCAGAGCAGGTTCCTTCAGAAATCAGTTTAACCACTGAAAGGTAGATCATGGAGAGTACCAACTTGTATAAAAAATGGAATACAATAGTTGGATGGAGAGAAGTATGTTTTTTGGAGCATAAGGATGAAGACATATATACAGTCATAGGGATTTCAAGTTTGGTAATCAATTGTAGATGGATACACAGCACTAGCAGTTCCACCAACAAATAACAAAGCAGTGAAACTCGGTGAGAATAATTCCAAAGACAAAAATGCACTTTTGAATGGTCTCAATGATATGGTATTCACCAAATTTGCACATTGTAAATCCGCTAAAGAGATTTGGGACAAGCTTCTAATTATTTATGAAGGAGATAGAAAAGTCAAAGCAGCAAAGCTTCAAACTTAGAAAGGTTAGTTTGAACAACTAAAAATGAAGGAATATGAGAATATTGCAGCCTACTTCTTACGAGTCGATGAAACAGTGAATGTAATCATAGGATTGGTAGAAGAAATTGAAGAATCTGTAATTGTTCAAAAGGTACTAAGATCTCTTCCTATGAGATTTAAACCTAAGATCTCAGCACTAGAATAAATATCTGATCTAAACTCAATAAGCATGGATGAACTGCATGGAATCTTCATAGCATATGAAATGAAAACTTAACAGGAAAATCCAGATGTAAAATAAGCACCCTTCAAAGAATCCAAAATATCAAAGAAAAATAAAAAGGAACAAGAAGAATATAGCAGTAGCAGTGACGTCTCGGAAGATGATGAAGAAGTGGCCAACTTCATCAAAAGACTGAACAAGGGAACCAACGGTAGGTATAGAGGTAATCTTCCTTTAATTTGTTTTAATTGCGATGGTATTGGTCATTTTGCTAACAAATGTCCTCATAAGAAAAAGAGAAATGATGAAGGTTACTCAAAAGGCAAACACAAATATAAAGGCAAAATAACTACAAATAAAGTTTTCAAGAAAATCTTATGCACCAAAGAAGACATCTCATCATTAGATGAAGATGAAGTCAGTGATAGTGAGACAGGAAGAGTTCTATTCATGGCAGTAAAAGACTCTGACAAAGAATACTCTGAAGAAGAATATGAAGAAGTCGAAGAAGAATATGAAGAAGTCGAAGAAGAAATTGAAGAGGCAGAAGCTGACTATCGAGAAGAATCAATGTGTGCCATAAAAGTTATCAGAAGAGAAAAGAAGAAAAACAAGAGACTACAAGCAGAACTAGATAAGAAAAAGGACACTTGAGAACTAGAACAAATGATCACAAAATTGAAGGTTCAAATAGAAGAAGATAAAAGAATTGAAGAAGCACTCAAAGAAAAGCTAAAAGAAAAGGACAGAATCATTGGAAACTTGGAAGCAGAGATTGTCACACTTTGAAAGGATATTCAAAATAAAAATATGTAGAATAGCTCAAAATTTTTGGATGACATTATCAACAGTCAAAAATATCATCTTGACAAGACCGGACTTGGATATAATCAAACAGAAAAGGGATCAAGCTCCAAAACAATAGAGCAAGAAACATATCCAAAAAGCTATGCAGAAACAATCAAAGGGGATACAAGGATATACAACGAAGATTACAAGGATACTCCTCCACCGAGAAGAGTCATATTTCAGAATCAACAACAAACAAATAATCCTCAAGAAGAAGAAGGATTCATAAGAGCACCTCCTTTCAGAAGATCTTCAACTCCCAGGTATCAAACTATATTTTTTGGTTTATGCTATGCATGTAATAATTTTTGACATAAAATTGTGAATTGAAGAGCTAATAACAGGAACAATAACAACTTTTAGAGTCATACACAAAGGGGTTATTCAAGAATACATAGTGAAAAATAGAGAAGAAGTTAAAACAGGTTTGAATCTTTGAGCACTGAAGTGGAATGTTACAAATGTAACAATTTTGGACACATGTCCAAAAATTGCAGAATGATACTCCCTCCTAAATAACATCAATAGAATAACAACAATCACAGACAGGAACCTCAGAAAACGACATGGATAAAAAATCAAGATCAATATAGCAATGAAGAATGCATAATCACTCTACAAGATAAGTAGAAAAAACGTGGTTGGTATGTTGACAGTGGGTGTTCAAAACACATGACAGGTGATAGAGATAAGTTTCTTCCATTACGAAAGGAAAGAGATGGATTAGTCTCCTTCGGAAATGATGATTCAGCCAAAATCATTGGAAAAGGTACAGTCTGAATTGGGAACAAGAATGAAAAGGTGGAAAATGTTCTACTAGTAGAAGACATGAAACATAATCTTCTAAGTGTGATTCAAATGTGTGACCAAGGTCATAAAGTTACTTTCTATTCACAAAAGTGTGAGATAAGAAAAGAAGGTTCAGGGAAATTGGTCGCTACAGCTGCAAGAACTTCAAGTAGCATATATGTGTTAAGTGAAATTGGAAATGAAAAGTGTTTTCTAGGAAAGGAAGAATAAATTTGGCTATGGCACAGAAGAATGGGTCACATGCATTGTGATAACCTTGTCAAAGTCAGCAAAAGAGAAGCAGTCAAAGAAATGCCCTAGATCACAAAACCAACCAACACCTTATGCAAGCATTGTCAACAAGGAAAGCAAACAAAGACCAGGTTCAAATCAAAGGAATATTCAACGACAAGACCACTGGAAATTGTGCATACTGATCTAGTTGGACCAACTAGAACAAAGGGCTTAAAAGGTGAGAAATACTTTATGTTATTATTTGATGATTATACAAGAATGGTTGCAGTTTGTTTTCTCAAGAATAAGTCAGAAGCTTTTGAAAACTTCAAGATCTACAAGGAAATGGTTGAAAATGAAATGGATTCAAAAATCAAATGCTTGAGATCTGATAATGGAGGAGATTTCACCTCAAAGGAATTTATGGACTATTGTAGCAATCATGGAATAAAAAGGCAATTCTTCATTGTTAGGACACCTCAACATAATGGAGTTGTTGAAAGAAAGAACAAGATAGCATAGGAAACAGCTCAAACAATGCTAATGGATTCAAAATTGACAGATATTTTTTGGACACGGGCAGTACATACAACAGTTCACATTCAAAACAGAGTGATGCTCAAAAACAACACTGACAAAACTTCTTACAAACTATGGAAAGGAAGACCAACAAATATAAATCACTTCAGAGTTTTTGGAAGCAAATGCTATATCAAAAGAGAAGATGGTAGAATGGGAAAGTTTGAATCTCACATGGACAAAGGAGTACTTGTTGGTTACTCAAGTACAAGGAAAGCATACAAGTGTTACAATCTAAGATTGAACAAAGTTGTGGAAAACATCAATGTGACAATTGATGAAACAGATAGACCAAAATCAAAGGAAGAAAAAATGAATCAATGAAACAACCCTTAGAAGAAGAAGTAGAAGAGGAAGATGAAGAGAATCTGATAGAAGAAAAAGAGAAAGTTCAGCAAGTGCCTCCAAAGACACCTAGTAAACGAGTACAGAAGAATCATCCTTCAGAACAGATTATCGGAAACAAAGATGCGGGAGTTGAGACTAGAAGAAAAATCCACTCACCAGAACAAACACACCTAGCACTCTCATCTACAATTGAACCAAATTGTTTTGAAGAAGCCAACAAGGATGAATTTTGGAAAAAGGCCATGGATGAAGAATTGGATCAAATAGAGAAAAATGACACTTGGGAACTGGTTCCAAGACCAAAGAATAAGAATGTGATCAGCACAAAGTGGGTCTTCAGGAATAAATTGAATGAAGATGGGCAGGTTACAAGGAACAAAGCTAGATTGGTATGTAAAGGATATGCACAGGTTGAAGGAATCGACTTTGAAGAGACATTTGCCCCAGTTTCCAGAATGGAAGCAATCTATTTGCTTTTAGCTTATGCATGCTCCAAAAATATTGAAATTTATTAAATGGACATAAAATTATCTTTTCTGAATGAGGAACTTGAAGAAGAGGTCTACATTGAACAACCAGAAGGATTTCAGTTGTCAGAAAACGCAGATTATGTGTGTAAATTAAAGAAGTCCTTGTATGGTCTAAAACAGGCTCCTAGGGCATGGTACTCTAGACTGGATAAGTATCTATGGTAGGCAAGGTTCAGAAAAGGAAGTGCAGATAGAAACTTCTACATCAAGGTAAGTCAAGGTAATATTTTATTAATTGAAGTTTATGTTGATGATATTATTTTTGGTATTGATGATGATAGGTTAAGCTAGAAATTTTCAAAAGATATGTAGAATGAATTTGAAATGTCGTTACTTGGAGAACTATCCTTCTTTTCGGGACTTCAAATACGCCAAAGCAACCAAGGAATTTTTATTTCTCAAACCATGTATATCAGAGAAATGCTAAAAAGGTTCGGTATGGAAGATTGCAAACTAGTTATCACTCCCATGCAAACCAGTTTCAAGTTGAGCAAAGATGATGATTCAAAGTATACATATCAGAGGCAATACAGGTCAGTGATTGGCAACCTACTATATGTGACAGCATCCAGACCAAATGTAATGCAGGCAGTTGGACAGGTGTCACGATTACAAGCATCACCAAAGGAATCACATGTATTAGCAGTGAAGAGGATTTTCAGATATCTCAAAGGAACAGAAGAGTTTGGATTATGGTATCCAAAAGGAAAGGATCTATCACTTATTGCCTA
>CBVK0103790914.1:6006-19591 GCA_900067695.1 Picea abies | reverse complement strand
GAGGTGGTAGCCTCACAATGAGTTGGTGCTCATAAGAATGATAATGTACAAAAAATAAAGATTACTTATCATATCAAGAAGAAGAGTTTTTTCCCTTTATGGGTTCCCTCAGGAAATATCTGTCTTTGTATATTTCTTGTGTGTGATTGATGTTGAATATTCTATTACCTACCTTCCCACATTATTGTGATTGTCATTGAATGATCTGTAAAGAGTTTAAAATAAGTATAATTGTTTAAGCACGATAACAACTGATTCACCCCCCCTCTCAGTTGTCCAACAAAGTGTACACAGACTTTAATAATTAATTATTTTGGGGGATATTACATCCTCTCCCCCTTTAGTACAACACTATCCTCAATGTCCATTCCTCTCTCGGAATAGGGTTGGATAAGATTTAAGCAAATCTTCCTCCAATTCCCAAGTGGCCTCCTCAGGACTAAAGTGCTTCCATTGCACTTTTATCTGGGCGATGGCTCTATTCCATAGTACTGTTTCTTTCTTGTCCATAATGCACAAAGGTTCCACTTGGAACTCGCCTTCTGGTTCCACCTGCACCATGTTCCAATCGATGATGTGAGTAGGATGGACTAAAGTGCTTCCATTGAACTTTTACCTGGGCGATGGCTCTATTCCATAGTACTGTTTCTTTCTTGTCCATAATGCACAAAGGTTCCACTTGGAACTCGCCTTCTGGTTCCACCTGCACCATGTTCCAATCGATGATGTGAGTAGGATCATGAATATACTTTTTCAACAAAGAAACATGAAAAACATTATGAACTTTTAAATTTGCAGGGAGTGCAAGTTGATATGCCCCGGGTCCAATTCAAGCTAAGATCTCAAAGGGGCCACAAAACCTGGGCGCCAACTTTGCACAGTTCCCTAGCTTTAATGAGCTTCTCCTTGCTTTGACTTTCAAATACATGTGGTCCCCAACTTGGAATTCCTGGTGTCTCCTTTTCAAATATGCGTAGCTTTTCGGTCTGTCCCGTGCCTCTTTTAAATTCCGTTGTACCTTTCTTACCATTTTCTCCATTTCCTGGAGTATTTCTGGTCCCATCATAAGTCTATCAACTGGGTCATCCCAACTAATCAGAGTTGTACACTTTATGTCGTACAATACTTAGAAGGGGCTCCTCTTAGCTAAAGTCTGATAGCCATTATTGTACTCAAATTCCACTAAGTGTAGGTATTCCTCCCACTTAGTTTATTTCGTCCTTACGTACATTCATAACATATCTTCCACAATCTGGTTCGTTCGTTCAGTTTGCCCATCCATTTGTGGATGGTAGCTTGTGTTGAAATTCAGGTTAGTATTCAACCCTGCAAACAATTATTTCCAAAACGTTGATGTAAATTTGACATCTCTATCCGAAATCACCATTTTAGGAATACCATGCAATCTAAACATTTCCTTCATAAATATTTCAACGATGTTAATAGATTTATAAGTATATTTCATAGGAATAAAATGTGCAGACTTGCTAAGTTTATCAATCATTACCATAATCGAATCATTTTTCTTTTGAGTTTTAGGCAAACCTGTGATAAAGTCCAGTGAGATAGTCTCCCACTTCCATTCCGGTATAGGTAGAGGCTACATCAGGTCTGTTGGATGTTGATGTTCAACCTTCACCTGTTGACAATCTAGGCATTTAGATAAATATTCGATTGTCTCACCTTTCATGTTAGGCCAATAAAACAACTTCCTCAAAGTTGTTACCATTTTCTGGTATCCCGGATGACCATAATATGGTTTTTTGTGCACTTCATCCAAAATTGTTAGCTTTAATTCAACAGAATCTAGTATGTACAACCTGTTTTTGAACCTTAGCAGTCCATTTTTATCCAAACTCAAATCTGTTCTGTCCAAATTTTATGCATTTCCTTGAAATTTTGCTATTGTTTTGTTCTAATTTTCGTCGTTACAACTTGCATATTTTATTCTTTGTTCAATGTCGTTTTTTGTTCTGCTAATACTTATCTCAAAAAGTCCACTAGTTCTCCTACTTAAGGCATCTGCAACTTTTTTTTCCTTACCCTTGATGTGTCTTACTTTGAAATCGAATTCACTCAAGAAGGCCAGCCACCTTGCTTGCCTTGCGTTAAGATCTGGTTGACTGAATAACAATTTCACACTACTGTTATTGGTTAGCAACATAATTTTTTTTGCCCATTAAGTAGTCTCACCACATTTTTAGCGCATGGATTACAACTGTTAATTCCAAGTCGTGTGTGAAGTAGTTTTGTTCATGCTCTTTTAGTTTTCGTGATTCGTAACAAATAACGTGCCCTTCTTGAGATAGGACACCTCCCAAGCCTTCTTTGCTCGCATCCACACAAACTGTAAAGTCTCTATCAAGGTCTGCTACCCTTAAAACAGGTGCAGTGGTTAACAGTTCTTTTATCTTATTAAAACTGTCTTGACATTTATGTGACCAAGTAAACTTTGTTCCCTTTTTCTGTAGGGATGTGATTGGGTATGCAATCTTAGAGAACCCTTCGATAAACCTGCGGTAGTAACCGATAATTCCCATAAATGACATGATGTCGTCCACATCCTTAGGGATAGGCCATTCTATGATGGCTCTTATCTTCTATGGGTCAACTGCAATACCTTCTTCAGATATTACATGTCATAGGTACTGTATTCTCTTTTGGTAGAAGTCACATTTGTCAAATTTTGCATACAACTTGTGTTTCCTTAAGGTCTGCAATATTATTTTTAGATGTTCTTCGTGTTCTTCTTTCGTTTTCAAATAAACTAAAATGTCGTCAATAGATACCAAAACAAATTTATCCAAATATTGATTGAATATGCTATTCATTAAACACATAAATGTTGTTGGTGCGTTAGTAAGACCGAACGAGATAACAACAAACTCGTAATGTCCATATCTCGTTCTAAAAGATGTTTTACTTATATCTTCATCCTCTATTCTAACCTTGTGATAACTAGATCTTAATTCTAATTTAGAGAAATCTTTGCTCCTCCCACTTGGTCAAACAGGTCGTTGATTCTGGGTAGAGGATACTTGTTCTCAATCGTCGTCGTGTTTAACTGTCGATAATTAATACATAATCTTAAAGTCCCATATTTATTTTTAACGAAAAGGATCGGTGCTCCCCAAGGCGAGACACTTGGTCTGATGTATTCCTTGTCCAAAAGTTCTTGTAGCTGAATTTTCATCTCTGTTAATTTGGGTAAACTCATCCTATAGGGTGCCTTAAATATCGGGGTTGATCCAGGCAGCAGATCGATGGATAAATCTATCTCTCTTCATGGAGGCAATTCTGGTATTTTGTCCACAAATAAATCTCTAAACTCATGTAAGACGATAAAGTCTTCTAGGCTGGGTTTATCTTCCTTTTCTAACAGATTTGTCACTTGAATAGCATAAATCTGACAACCTTTATTCATGAATAAAGGTTGTCAGATTTATGCTTTGCTCCTCCCACTTGGTCAAACAGGTCGTTGATTCTGGGTAGAGGATACTTGTTCTTAATCGTCGTCGTGTTTAACTGTCGATAATTAATACATAATCTTAAAGTCCCATATTTATTTTTAACGAAAAGGATCGGTGCTCCCCAAGACGAGACACTTGGTCTGATGTATTCCTTGTCCAAAAGTTCTTATAGCTGAATTTTCATCTCTGTTAATTTGGGTAAACTCATCCTATAGGGTGCCTTAAATATCGGGGTTGATCCAGGCAACAGATCGATGGAGAAATCTATCTCTCTTCATGGAGGCAATTCTGGTATTTTGTCCACAAATAAATCTCTAAACTCATGTAAGACGATAAAGTCTTCTAGGTTGGGTTTATCTTCCTTTTCTAACAGATTTGTCACTTGAATAGCATAAATCTGACAACCTTTATTCATGAATTTCTTAAACTGCATGGTTGAAATCTGCCTAACTGAGACTGGTTTTATGATGCCTTGTACTGTCCTATCTATGTTGTTAGAATGAAAATCTTTCCTTTGGAAATTCTTTGCCATATTCCGGAAAGGGGCTGGTTGGAAGCCTTTCTTCCGCTGATTCATTCTATCCTGTTTCTTATCCTTCCAAGCCTTGGGAATTTTAGACCTCTATTTGTACTGATCATAGCACATCCATGCCTTTCTAAAAACTTCACTCAAGGTCTTGGGATTATCAAATTCAATTCTGTCCTTATAGGACTATGGTAGGCAACTTAGAAATCACTGTATTTTTACTTTATCTTCCTTGATGTATGGCACAAATCTTAATAGTTCAAGAAATTTGTTTATCAAGTCGTCCATGGTCATTTGTCCGAGTCTGAGCTCATAAAATTCTTTGGTCTTTCTTTCATAGTAGATTTCTGATAAATACTGTTTCTTGAAGTATTTCTTGAAATTTGATTATTCGATCTATTTATCTTTTAAACCCTTGCCCAATTTCAGGTCCTGCCATGAGATACTTGCTTTTCCCTTCAGGTTAAAATGGCCATTCTGACTTTCGTGTTACTAGAATAATTATAAATTTGGAAATACTTCTTTATATCCAGTAACCATGCTTCAACTTGCTCCCCTATCCTGGACTCTTTGTCAAAGGTGGACAATTTGATCTTCTTGAATTCACCTTCCAGGTGATCCACTTGTTTTCTTTTCTTTCCTGTGGTTGTTTTATTTTCTGTTGTTGGTGTGCCTTCGAAAGAACTGTTCTCATTTTCTGCTTTAGGACCAAAATTTTTGGAGGCTCTTTTGTTGACCTCTTCTTCCTTGTCGTTGTCCTTTGGACTCTTCTTTGTTACGATGTCCCACAAAAACACTTCATTTATCTCTTGTTGGTATTCGTGTGCCTTTTTCAGTTTCTCATTATTTGCCTTGAACACTTGCAGCTCCACGATAAGGTTCCTCATTGTTTCCAGAACCTAGGTGGTTGAACTTCCTTCACTGTTCAGTCCAGGTTCTTTAGGAGGTCCTTAATCAAGATTCTCCTCAAGTTTGATCTCCTCTTCGTTCTGTGCTTCCATTGTCACAACAAAACAAAAAAATTATGTTCGTAACAGTAAGCATTTTTTTTTCTTTTAACAGGATAAAATGTACTAAACTAATTTTGGCCCTGCTCTGAGGTCCAAGTGTTGTAACCTTCAGCTCTGATACCATATGTAATGTACCCCAAATTTACCAAAATAAAAAATAAAAATTGCGAGGTACATTAACGCTTCTAGACTCTTCCCTATTTGTTCCACATAACATTATTATCGCCACAACAACAATATAATATATATGCTTTTACTTACGACGTCTATTTAGAGACTAAGTTATACTTTCCATAACCATGATACTATTCCTATCATGGCGCATCTAAACTAGTTGTTTACCATAGTATTAACTCATATCCCAACTCAACATATTTAGTTTATAATCATTAATGAATATTAACTCATATCCCAACTCAACATATTTAGTTTATAATCATTAATGAAAACTTGGCACTTACTCATATAAAATTCTACATAAGTACCCTCTTAACATACCATTATACAAATATACATTATTGGTCAAAACCTTGCTTATTAGATGTATCTCCTACCTGGATATATGTATAAATAAGGTAGGTCGTAAGGGTTATATCACAAAACACTATGCCTAAAAATCGTATTTAAAACAAGACCCTTCACCACAATGGGGCCTTAACCAAATGCCAACATAAGTGATCATAGGGATTCTATGCATATCATAGCCTTGTCTAAACTATCGTGCTTATATAGATAAAATGACATGTAACCTAGGGTCTCACATAACCATTCACTATACCTAGTAATTCATATTGATCTAACTCTATAAACCCCCACAAGAGAAAATTACTAGCGTGAAGAAGGGTTAATATATATGCCATTGTTACATTACCAAGGTAGTTACTAGGTTGTCCTTCCCAGGCAGGCATGACAGTTCTTACACCCTAACACCGTGGATCTATACTTACACCCTACCTAAGTCTTAAACCTAACGGGGCACAATCCCGTCCGATTACGTGACCTGGCCCAAACATTGAATGCATTTGTAACTAAGTAAAGGCGATGTCAAGTCTGACTGAAAACATATTAATCATCTTGTTAAACAATTAGGAGTATTCTTGTACGTGTTGGGTAGTGAGGTGACCATGCCGAATGTGGGCACGCCATGTCTGTTTGATCACATGGCCAAGGTACTACGAGAGTCTTATCACTATTACTCTACACTGCAAAGGTTTTTAGGTGGCTATTGTATTGTTTCCCCTTTGGTTCGTGTATTTTGCAAAAACGCTCCAGTGCTAACCATCTAATGCTTATCTCTGTAAGTATGGTCAGTGACTTGAAGTGGACTCGGCCCAGGAAAAAAAATGGAGGCGTACACAAGTTGGATTCTTCCCTACGCCAGGTAAGCCAAAACTCCATGTTATATTCTTTCTTTTTTAGAAATCCCATGACTCTTGAATATCGTAATATGTGTTTGGTCACTGTATCTATTTCCTCTTGGCTCTTTTGGTTTTGACGTTCTTGGATCTGAGTTAGAGTATTTATCGGTTTGTTGGGTACCCTTTCCACACTTTAGGGTTTGTCATAAAACCATTTCATTTTTCTGTGCTAGGTCTCATTGTTTACACTATGCGATAGGTATTTTTACCACCGTGAGACTTTGTAGCAAGTCCTGGAATGTATTAGCATCCCATAGGGAAAAATACTCGTAAGCGAACGAGTTAGTTTTCTAAATCAGAGTCATGCTTGATGTATCTTCAGTTCTCGTACCGTGTGATTGATCTCTGTGCACACTCGATAAGAGGTTAATTACCTGGGTTAAGTCTTTCAGGGATTTAAAGATTCAATATGTTTCCTTGTCCCTTTCATTATCCATTTGTGTGAAATCGTGGATACATTTACAAGGGTATGGTGACGACCCTCTAATGTATTCCGTCTCTTACACTCTGAGCGCATGGTGAACAAAGGTCCAGTTAGCTTACTTTTTCACTCAATACTCGACATTCGTACAAGAATTTCATACAGACCCTCTATAATAACAGATTTCACTATAATTTACACCGCCTAAACACTTATATAATTTTCAGCACTGAATCTCTGTTCTTAAATTTGTATTTTTAAATAGTAATTATGAACTTCTTCCGTGTAATAGAAATAGTTTAGTGAGATACCTTCCATACCCTGTCTAAATATTTTCTATTTGCAAGACTGTCTTCTGCGACAAGAATGTGATTTCATTATGTCCATACTGCGTATTTTAATTGTTATGTTGATACTTACGATTTCGTTTTTGATTTTTTATATAGCAATTCGTAGGTAAAAATGTTCTACAACTCTGTCTGAATTTCCAAATTGGGTAAGGATCCGCCTCTGTGGAAAATGCGACTTTACTATGTGTAAATTTCAAATTTTAATATTCTGGTTATATAGAAAAGTTACTTACCCATTAAGGGGTTTCATCACTGAGTCTGAGAGATTTTCCATTTAAAGAATTTTCTTTGCAATCCTTGTACTCATGCAACATTGTATAAATGAAAACCCTATGCTCTGTACATATACGAGAGCGATTTTCCATTTAAAGAATTTTCTTTGCAATCCTTGTACTCATGCAACATTGTATAAATGAAAACCCTATGCTCTGTACATATACGAGAGCACGGTTTTACTCCTGGTAGAATGCGCATCTGTACTCTGCGTGAGTTAATCTAACTCTATATAATTTAACATTCTGGTTATGGAAATTTACTAAATGTTTATCACTATTTTATTTGCTTGTTTATATTCGAGTGCATCAAGATGTTTTCTTTCAGTTATAAAACTAATGATGGGGCCCTGTTTTCTTTTGCGAGGCTACCCATCAGTCAACCCTGGGTCCATTCTCCCCTTTGCATTGTGGATAGCTCAAATTTCGAAATGCCAATGGTGATCTGCTTCTAAAATTACCCAAGCTAAGTAATATCTTACTTTGTTTATTATTCCCTTTTATTAAATTACTTAACACGGTTTACTAAATCTAACGTTTCCCTTTTTGCGGGCTTTACACAAACGTTGGAAGCGAAACAAGGAACACCCTCTCACTCATAATGGTATTCGAGTTTTGAACTTGGCGCTTGGTCACAAGTTTCCTAGAAACTGTCGGTCAGTGGTAAAGGAGTTCGTGCCTAGGGTACTCTACTATAATAAAACTATACCATGGTTTCATGGCTAAACAAGTTGTTTGTAGTTTTATTCTTTAAATTGCATATACAAGTTGTGAAAGAAACCATTTTGAACATTAAACAATTAAGGGTACAACTGTTGTAGCATGCCTTGGTAGGCTATTAAGTCACTGTTGATCTGTGGTTGTAAACATCAGGAACATAATATATTTTATAGAAAAGGACTGTTATTTTGTTTATCTAATTTTCTGGTACCTGTACACGAATCTGAAAATGGTACGTTGCATATATATATAATTATATACATCTCAATGGTTATGGTTGGCATCACAACAATCCAATTTTCTTTAAGCTTGAATACATATATCTATATATATTTGCATACAGGTTAATGGTTATGATTAACATCACAATATTTTTATTTTATTTATGCTTGAATACGTACATACATATATATTTATTCAGATACATGTAAATATACAGAGACATCTTCTGTAGAAGTATGTCCTCATTTAAAGTTTACCAAAAAACCTACAACAGATTTTAGTATTCTTTTTGTCTGATTGTTCATATACCCACATCCTTATCTATACACGTATAGTCCTAAATTCAATCAGCAGATAGAACTTACATTAGCTTTACTATTTTTGCTTGGTGAGCATATTCACATAAATAAATAATTATCACAGATCCATCTCATTCCTGTCAGCTAATACTCAACAAAATATTTAACAAGAGAACAGGTAGAGGTACATATCTGAAATTGATGCTGGAACACAAATCGAACAACCAAGTTCCACCCAGCTGTAGAACAAAACAACCAAATTACTTGCTCCGCTCACCCCCTAGCCTGACCATGAGTCCATAAGGGCGAATTGAAATGATCTTCTTTTGCTACAGTCCTCCTTTCAGATCAGAAAATTCCCTTGCCTCACGCCCAACCGTGTTTATATCAACAAGTAATATCCTTTCTCCAACATACTAAGCAGTGTCCTGCCTCCTCCATATGTTGTATATCATGAGCATCTTGTGCCTAGGTCTTTTTCCTCCTTGGGATTTTTCGCAACTTTGCAAATCTCTGATTTTAAGGGGTTGCTAGTGGTCAAATTCCTCATTTTCCACTTGTAAAATTCAGCCCTGAGGTAACTCAGGTATGTTTCCCACTCATTGAGTCATGGTCAATTGTTTTCAACCTGGCTGTTCCATTTGTCCTCCAACAATTAATATATAAAAGATTTGTCTTTTACATGTGTCACAGTCAAAGAGTTAGTTGGGAAAATCAAATCTTTGCCCAACAGTCACAAATAATTAATTACAAATAATCAAATTCTAAATTTGAATTTTCCATAAATGGCAACAATTTTCCAAATACGAATTTGCCAAAAACAAAAATTTATTCCTAAGTGCATACAAACTTTAATAATTAATTATTTTTGGGGATATTACACTTTGTGTTCCATCAAGCGAGTGAGCAAAGCTAATTTTGGAATCCCACTACAGTCTGGTGGGAGGACACTTCGGCGTAGAAAATATAGTGGTAGTACTACAACAACATTTCTATTGGTTGAAACTTCGACAGGATGTCATCAAGTATATCGGGTCCTACACTATCTATGACATTTCCAAACCAGCCATTAATAAACAAGGCATGTTCACCCTTCTTCCTACTCCTAAAATTCCTTGGGAATCCATCTCGATGGACTACATGTAGGGCCTTCCATCAACCAAGCGAGGATATGACTGTGTTTTTGTGGTGGTTGATCATTTTTCTAAAATGGAAATTTTGGTCACCTACAAGAAGAGCATCATAGTAGAGGCCATTACCGATATCTTCTTTGAACAAGTGTGGGTACATTTTGGGATACCAAAAACCATCATTTCTTTGAACAAGTGTGGGTACATTTTGGGATACCAAAAACCATCATCTTGGATCAGGACACGCATTTCCTCAACATACTCTGGTCGATCCTTTGGTCACTATTGAACACCAAGCTCAACAATCCACTTCCTTCCACCCCCAGACGGATGGCCAAACTTAGGTCGTCAACCGGATGATCATGCATATCCTACGCATGTACAATTTCAGGCATCCCCACACATGGGATGAGAGTCTTTTCTATGTTTATCACAGCTATGATAAATCCATACATAGCTCCACCGGCCATATCCCCTTTCAGATGGGGTTGGGATTTCAACCATTGGGTCCCATGGATGTTGCAGATGGGGTTGGGATTTCAACCATTGGGTCCCATGGATGTTGCACTACCTCTTGCATCCACCCAGGCATACTCATCCCATGCTCAAACTGAAGCTGAAAAATCTACTCGGTTCATTGTGCGGATCCAACACATTCACCAACAGGTTTAGGATATTTTACAAAAGTACAATGCCAAGTACAAGCAGGTCCATGATCAACCTTGCGTGCCACACAAGTTTCGAGAGGGAGATAAATTTTGGTTGTACTTGCAGAAAGAATGCCTTACAGGACCCCATCAGAAGCTTTGTCCACTCTGATATGGACCTTATACTATCACCAAGGTTGTGGATGACAATTCTTTTGAGCTAAACATTCCCCCATTCCTTGTCTTGCACCCCATGTTTAATGTGGACCTCCTTTGGCCATACTTTCCATCATTATTGGACACCTCAGTGTGCTCTTCCGATCTGAGGAGGAGCATTGGGCACCCTGGAGGAGGGCGTCGACACCCAGATAACATGGATTTGCTTCGATTCTTACATGGAGGCTTAAACTCTACTCGAGGATGCTTGGGTTGAGGGAGTGGGATTGTAGTTGTGGTGGCCCATAAGGAGGCACTTGACCTTGGAGATTCATTGAGATTTGGACCCTTGAAGGAGGAGCATTGGAACTTGAGGAGTAGCGCTCGTGCCTTGGGGCCTTGCTTGTTGATAGTCGTCACCTTGGAGCTTGACATGTGTCACTTGGAGTAAAGCGCTTCACATGTGTGGACCTACTTGTGTCTTGTAAGTTGATTATAGTGGACTAGGTCCACTTGTCATTGTAGACCTCCCTTACCTCTCATATAAGTGGACTAGGTCCACTTGTCATTGTAGACCTCCCTTACCTCTCATATAAATAAAAGAAGGAGAGAGTCATTATCATCATCAATGATGCACTTGTTCTTATTCTTCTTTACATATGAGTTAGAGATGTAAGAGGAAGAGTGTTGGTCTCTCTCTCTCTCTCTTCCTCTCTCTATCATTCAATCTTCTTTGTAATTTATCTCTCTTTGTCTTAGGGTGTTAGGATTTCTTGGAGCACTGTTAAAGTCCAAGGCTATGGTTTGAACCTTAAGGAGGCATTAGAGTTAGGGTTTTAATAAATCACTTAAAAACACATATGGAAAATATTATGTAATACTTTTAATCAAATATGTTTTTATGTTTATAACACAAAGAAAACAAAAATAGTATGAAGTAAATTCACATGGAATTCTATATTTCAATGTTTATCCACTTCGACATTGAGATTTATGGGATTAACATTTTATATATATATTATATGTTTGTTGATTATAGAAAGTTGAATTTGTGAGAGTTTTTTTTAAGGTGGCAAAACCTATCATAATTTAGTTGTTAATTGATAATGAGGATAACCATTACTAGTAAATGGGGGTTGATTCATCACTGTTATTTAAGGAAAACCATGCCAACTGAAATGACTTGCTAGTGGTTGTAAGGGGGTATACTTTTACTCCTATCGGATACCTCTCGGTCTTGTTAACCTATTTCCCTACATCTGAAGAAGACGAGCTTTTAGGGTTTAGGTATTATTCCAAGACAAACAAAAAAAAATGATTTTAACCTAAATAACATTTGCAACAAAACCGTTATTGTGTATTGTCCATGATCTTATGCTTTCAAGTAACATTTAACCTTAATTTCATATATAAGACTATATACTACCTTTAATTATAATTTAACCTTCTAGTCATAATAAAACATTTTACAATTTTAAAATACAAATTTAAATATGTCAAAAATTAAATAATAAATTTACATAAATATATTATTAAATAAAACACAATTAACACACAATTACATAATTAACGCATATATCATTATTGAGTAAATCTCATCGATAAAACAAAACCTACTTTATGAATATCACAAAGACAATAGGAAACTCGCATACCCTAATTTATCTCTATTTAGTATTTGCGTGGGAAAATATTTTCAATTATATAATAATACTTTACAAAATTAATAATTATTTTAATAAAAAAGAAATTAATAAATTATAATTTTTTACAATCTCTTAAATAAAAGATACATTTACTTATTTTGAGTGGTTGAATGTTTTTTGTTTTATGTAAGAGGTTATGTTTAATTTCAACATTTTTACCTATTCTAAACATTATGTATAGTTATGGAGAGGAAATCATCAATTTTAACATAAAGTAAAATTGTCAATGATAAATTTTACAGAAAATGGAATAAGATAAAGTGGACAAGCTCAATCACTTTTTCTTTAAAAAATACTTCCAAATTTAGTAGGAATTTGCTGCAAGTTACACTTCTACCTAATTGATGGAAACTTTGATCATAAAACTTTGCACTTGGCAAAATATTCCAAGAGCAAAACGAAGGAAAAGTTGAAACTTCAAATATTAGGATTCGACATTAGGTACTAAAAGGATTGTTTAACTAAGTGTTTATTTTGTTTTTTTTCAAATAGAAAATTATCACCAAAATTATATTAAAATATAATTTTTTACATCATACAAAGAATCCTCCCTTACTCTGTTGATAGTCCATAAAAAAATGGGACTCATACATATCTAGTCAGTACCAAAAAGAGGCTCCCTCAAAAAACTTTCTTTTTTTATTTATTTTTTTTATCTGAAAAAAAGAAAAAAAGAAAAAAAAAGAAAAGAAAAAAAAAACAGTCATGAAGGAGATGAAATAAAGCAAAAAAGACAATCATAACATAAGACTTCTAAACACTGCGTATTCCTCATAAGTGATAGAGTTTTAGAACATAAAGAAATGGGAGGTAGGGCCAACAATGCCTCCATCCCAGCTATAGTAAGATAATCTCCCTCTTGGCTCCAAAATTCCATCCCAGCTATAGTAAGATAATCTCCCTCTTGGCTCCAAAATCGCAAGCTTTGATAGACAATCAGCTTCCATATTGTTGTCTCTGTAGGTATGCTGGAAATAGATGCCTTTAAAAGAAGAAGCCAATTCTAGAGTTCTTTGCTTCCAACCTTCTATGGCTATAGACTGAAGATTTCCTTTTAAATTCAACCAGTCGATCACCACTTTCAAGTCCCCCATCACAAGATTTTATTTTTATTTTTAAATGATGTGCTAGAATAAGCGTTGACCAAGCACCCAGTAGCTCCGCTTTATTATTGGTGCCTTCCCCACTATTGATAAACCACCTGTACTTCATCGAATCTTGGGAAATAATATATCCTC